>CAEMYA010000215.1:181200-232331 GCA_903131615.1 Diplodus sargus
GAGATATTTGAGGCACACACACACACACACACACACACACACACACACACACAGATAGACAGAGATTCCTTGCTTTTATAGAGATATATATTTGTATGGAAACAGAATCTGTTTCAGAAGTCAGTGGGCCACATGACATGGAAGCTATTGAGAAAAAAAATCACAATTTCTGCAAATGAATATTCGTATAAAATAGAGGAAGCACTAAAATACAATAAAAAGACCTGTGTCTCATTCGTGCAGTTTACTAATACAATCTGCTGCTGGTTTGGAGTCACTGGGCCACATGACATGGAAGATATTTAAAAAACTGCAATTATTTTGTATTAATATATCTATACTAAGTAATTTAATGATGCTGCTAACACTGTGCGAACCTCAGTAAAGTTGTGGCTGGGACCTGAGTAGTGTTTAGATTGGGCCCAAAAAATCAAGCTCGGCCCGGCCCGACACATAAACTGTAATTATGAGCCCGAGCCTGATTTAAACCCAACATTTTTAATACGTGGGCTGTTCGAGCTGACGATCTCAATCAACTACAATTGCGAGTTGTTTGAACTACAGAAATCTTAATGAATAATGCAACAAGTACCGCACTTAATGCACCGTCAAAGCTGACATATATGTTATTATCACTGCCCACGACTTGTTTAAAATGGGTCCACACGTAACGTAGTAACTGTAACTATCTTATATGTGGAAAACAAATACCACAGCTGTATGTGGAGAAGTGTCCGTCCTCCTGTCTGTCCTCCCGCCTGTCCCACCAATTCTTTGTCATATTTCTGCCTGAAAAACAGCGTCTGTCACCGGCCAAAAACTTCAACTCACTGAGTGTTTGTGATGAAAATAAATCACCATGACCGTCAGCCCTCTGAACCGAGACTTCAGGGAACTTTCCCCCAGAAAATGGCCTCCGTCCCCACGAGTGACAGAGTCAGACAGCATCCAGTTTACTGATGGCGATCATGTCATTATGTAATTTAGCGCAAACTACTCACCATAGGAGCTGGATCTGACGGCGGCGCGCCGGAGGTGCTGCTACTAATGCGAGTTATCCAAAAATGTTCTTTTTAGTAAACTGTGTACACAAACAATGTTCTCAATGCTCGTGTTGATGTGTAGAGACCCTGGTGATACTACGAGCAAAGTTTCATGTTGTGTTGAGCCTTATTAGTGTTTTAAACATAGCGATTTTGATGCTAGCGTTGAAGTGCCCCAGCACTCATTGGAAATTAGCTTACCCAAAAACTAAACTACGGTAAATCTTAAAAGTGCCTCTTTCATTGTAATTATGCTTTGACACAAAGGTTAAGATAGATAGATAGATAGATAGATAGATAGATAGATAGATAGATATTCTATTTATCCCGAGGGAAATTCAAGTCTCCATTAGCATACAAATTATATATATATATATATATATATATATATATACACATATATATATATATATATATATAAAATGAACAGTGGCTACAGTAAACAATGCAAAACGGTAGACAGTGCAAATGAAAGTGAAACAGTGCAAGTGCAAATAGAGGTAGAGATTGTTCGTTGTCTATTATCTATTGTCCTCCCTGCCTTTACTGAGAGCTGTTGTACAGTCTGATGGCGAGGGGGGACAAAAGAGTTTTTGAGTCTGTTGGTGGAGCTGGACTGGGACAGCAGTCTGCCACTAAACAACACTCCTCTGCCTGGTGAAGGTGTTGTGCAGTGGGTGTTATCCAGTATGGACAGCAGTTTGTTTGTCCATACTGTTGTCTGTTTGTTTGACTCAATCGCAAATAAAGCCTCGGTTGCTTTTTGGCAAGAGTTTCACTTTAAGATCCACAGTAACCTCCCAAAGTGGTCTCACCATTGCACTGCACTCCAATGCCTTGACTTTTCAGAATTACATACACATCCATGCTATTACATACTATTTTCAGATTCAAAACAGTACTTCACCAACACTTGCTGCACTTCTCCCAACACATAATATGAGATAAGTGCGCCTCACTAGGTCAGTCTAACAGGCACTCATTCCAGTCCCTGCATACAAAAACAACTATGGTTGGAAATCATTTTATACATACACCAGCATTTAGAATGACATTCCCCATCACATCATAACTTTACCATCTGCCACATAGGGCTGGGCGATAAAACAATAATGATATCTATCGCGATAGACACGTGATCAATATCAATAGAAACTACGTTCGATATAACGTTCGATAATTTCACTGAACTCCGTTAGAAACAGGTGATCTGCGAGCGGCGAAATACAGTGCGAGGCCCAGTTGCTGAACGAGAGGTTTATGCACGCAACTCTGTTTACTTTCTATCAAAACGAAACTTAACAATCTCAGACACAGACTGCACAACCTCTGTATCCCTACGTATTAGCGCAACGGCCCCATTGATGCTAATGTCCTGTAAATGTGTTTATGTCTTGATGTGACATGACTGTAGTTTATGTTTCATGTTCTGCAGAACAGGAACCTGCTGGAAACCAGCAAATTGAGTCAGTAACTTAAAGCAAGGGTCTGTAATGTTATTCAGAAACACATTTTGTTATACTGGGTGAGATGATCCTGTTATCCTATAATGTAGTCAATACATTATGTATTCAGAAAAAGGAACGAAAATAATTGGACCTCTGTAGCAGCTGCAAGACTGAGAAGAGGAGAGAAAACTTAGAGGAGGTGCCACTTTTAAATCTTGCTAGCTCTCTTACTAGCTCTCCAGGACTGTAGACCCTAGCTTTAAAGGGATAGTTCGGGTTTTTTGAAGTGGGGTTACATATAGTACATATCTATAGTCGATCTGTTTCCTACCGTAATCACTGATCAGCGCAGCCTCAGTTTGGAGGAGTAGAGAGTCGCTCCAGCCAGACGCTCAGCTTTGTACTGCAGTGAACGGGGTCCAGAGAAAAAGTGAAATAAACCACCTAAAACAAGGCTCACCTAAAAAAATCTATATCAGTTCATGTGTACGTTGTAAAGGGAAAATTCACACCGCTTCACATCGGCGTCAGACCACGCTTTCTTTTGGCACTACATTTTCTCAACCGCAGACTGGGCAGCAGCTGATCTGCGAGCGGTGGAATATAGTGTGAGGCCCAGTCGCTGGACGAGAGGTTTTCTTTTGATAAAAACGAAACTTAACTCTCCGCATCCCTCCGCATTAGCGCTCATGCGTAGGGATACGGGGGTTCTGCTGAGAAAATGCAGTGCCAAAAGAAAGGCCGGTCTGACGGCGATGTAAAGTGGTGTGAATTTTTCCTTTACAACGTACACTTGAACTGATATAGATTTTTTTAGCTGAGCCTTGTTTTAGGTGGTTTATTTCGCTTTTTCTCTGGACCCCAGTCTGTTATCTTCACTGAGCTCTGCTGTCCTCTGTACTTATGCATCACAGCTGTGCACAGAGTGCTCAGATGTGAGGACATCAGAAGGTGTGCTGTGTATTGTCAGGTCCTTTGTTAAGTTGGTCTTGACTGGAGTATGAAGGTTTGGGATGTTTTGTGCTCTTTGGTTTGACCAGAGATCCTTGAATGCTAGTCTCCTCTGCTGTAGTCCTGAAAGGAACACAGAAACTTCACATGCATTGATGTAGTAATCAGGCCCATAAACACATTACAACTTAAGACAGCTATAATTGTTTCCCGCAGCTTCCAGTTTTGCCTAAATATGTCATCGATCCATGTACAGGAGATACAGATGTGAAACTAAGAATGGTTTAACTTCTGTTCTGTAACTGTTTTCGGCCTAAACACACTGAATTAACAAACTCTCTTTTTTCCATGACTGAATTACCTGAACACACAAACAGACGTCAAAGGACAAAACGATTTATACCTTTTTACTTTGTTTATATGTGGCGGACCCTGCCACCTTTCTAGTTCAAACAGAATTCTGGGAACTTATTTTCGTCTGAGTACAGCTGGTTTATTAATTTACAGAAAAAGAAATAGAGATTTCTAAAGCTGTATTATGACATCATTAATATAGTAAATATTATAATTAGAGTTTTAATTTCTTCTCTAAAACTACATAGTGCCCCTTTGAAGTCAACTTAAAATTGTATTTTTTTGCAACATGGGGCAGCACAACAAGCTGTAACACAACATTGTTTTATTAGTCCCTATTGTGTCCAGCTAATGAATGTCCAATATTCACTCTCACTTTTAGCTTTGCTTTGGTCTCCACTACTCATGGGAAACGATGTCTCATGCTGAGACTAATAAGAATGTGATCCTCAAAACCCAAACATAAAAATCTAAGTAGAGTGAAAGGGAACTGCAGATGTTTATTGATAGACCTCTGAGGTTTATCATTAAAAGTTTTGATCAGTGCAGCTTCATCAAAATGCTAAATCCTTTCAGGTTTATTTATCTCATTTGTCTCATCTAATTTTTTGTCTCTATATTGATGTTTGCAGGACTCTTTTACAGAACACCCTGTAGCTTCATCCTCTTTGACTTTTTCGTTACACAGAATGATTCTATGGACATAACAGATCCCACTTGCCCCAGTGGGCATTCCTTTACATGTACTGCAGTTGTTCCCAATTACTTGGGAAAATATTTTTTGTCTCCCCACCCTCCATCTGACATCACTCCCGAGACTTATTCCGGCGCTCTGTTCCAGTTTTTGGAAAGGAAAGTGGAAACCACAGATGTGACGTGAAAGATATTATCTGAGGAACAGTTCATGAAAGTGATGCAGATGGTTGCTCTCCTATGACTCGCAACGTCCTCCACACGCCAAACACCACCAGAACTCATACCTCTTCTCCTAGGGCTCAGCGTCCTGCTCCTCATCATCGCAGAGTGATGAAGGCAGATACAGATGGAGTTCTGAAACCTTTGTGGCGCCGGGCTGTCCTTGGTGAGCCTGCCTCTCTTTGTTGCAGGGGGTTGTGGGGGTTTCTGTGAGCAGAGTGTGTTTCAAAGACTCAGTCACGGTTAGAGATGCAGCTTTGAATTCAGTCACATTCATGCTGCAGATGTCATTCACAGCTTGCCAACAATCCGAACACTACAATCTGGAACTGGGTGATATATGGAGCATAACTACATCTAAACAACTGTGGCTGCTTATCACTAGAGGATATCCAAAAGGCAATTACCCAAACTGCAGCAAAAACATACACTGCCCGCAGTCCAAATAATACAGAGAGAATGGAAAACAAAGAAACTTTTATGTCAGCTGGCAATGAAATTGGATTATTTGTTTGAGTCATCACAAATAAGCACAGCTGTTCCTGCCCAAGGCCAGAAGAAGGATTCATACATGCATGTTGTCTGGATCTGATTATGGAGGATTGTAGGCAGATAAGCTATTGTGTTTGTTGATCAAAAAGGCCTTTCAAGTGGTTAGTAGTGTGAGTAAATAGCATCGTTTTGTCCTCATTATGAAAAGGCAGAGTCAATATTAAAACTGTTAGACAATAGAGATGATATTGACTTATTATATCAGATGATCTGATTAGATTCCTGAAATAAGCATTAATTCTGTTGTCTGTGATTTCACTTGAGAGTTTTAATTTCAGCTAATGTCTAAATGAAGTGGATTCCTGTGGACACACTGTACACAATTAGAGCAAAACATCAACAATGATTACTTCAGTGATAGAATATTCTGACTGACATCAAGTAATCCTCATAACACTTCATCAGGTCCTCATAGCACATTACACGTTCATTTTAATGAACAGTGTTGGATTGTCCGTTTTTAGAAAAGTTGAAATGCATCCCGCCCTGACCGTGCCTGCTCTGAGGTGAGAAAGGTAGTGCAATGCAGCAGGAAGAGGTTATGATGGCTTTTCACTCACAGTTTCAACATGGCGTCCTGACACGTTGTATAACCTACAATAAGTTGTTTTAACTACACTGAACTTAATCTGACCATAACACTTAAGTGTCTACACTTGCATTTTATGTACAAGAGACATTCGCTAATATTACATGATTTAGTTCTGGCAGACAACTCATGTTTGAAATGTTTATCATAGCAGCAAAACATGGTTGGAGACTGTCGTCTGCTCTCTGAGCACATCTTGACCAGAGAATGACATGCAGGCTCTGCATGCACAGTAAACCAGAATCATTGCTGATTAATCAGCAGGGCTTGATTTGGGTGTTTGATAAAATGCCATATCCTACAAAATTACCCCATCATCCCCAAATGATTACTTATTTTCAAATAGAGCTTTCAAGTTACCTGTATTTTTTCATATTGCAATATATAGTAGACACCAACACATTGTCAGTTTCATTTCCAATATGACGCAGCCATAGTTTGACAGATATCACAAAGTAGAGGTGCCCATGCTGTATAGTGAAAATGATTCATCAGTCAGCACAGGATGCATGATATGAACACATGAACAAGTGTGATTTGTTCACCTGCTGTTTCCCTGACTGGATCTCTGTGATGGCTCACAGTGGGAGCTCCATCTTCCAGGGTCTTCTCAGGTCTGTTCCCATTCCTGGATCTTGGTGCTGGTTTCACTCTGCTCTCCAGCCTTTCCTTGAGACTGTTTAGCAATGTCAGACTCCCATCTCCTCCCTCTGTGCTCAGTGGTGTCACCCCGTGTGTTATCCTCCCAGTGCTGGGCCTCTGCTGGAGGGGACAGCAGAATCCCTGCACTGTGACAGAAACGATGAGAAGACGATAACATTATATCACATTGGCTGTTTTATCATGATCAAAAACTTGACACGTCATGAAAGGCCAGCATGACGGGACAATTATGCCATGTAATAATTGTATGCCGTGTATGTAATGCACTGATGACATGGAATAACATAACATTATGTCATAACATTCAATTTGAGAGTACAGTGACAGACAGCGTGTAGTCACCTTGCAGGCCCAGGAGCTCGGAGCCTCTGAAGTGAAGCCCTTTATCTCCATAGGGCTGAGGTCTGAGTGGAGGCAAAGTGAACACTGTGTTCTTATGAAAGGGTCTGGACTGAAAGTTTCTCCACTGCTCGCTGTGAACATACACACTTTTATCTGCACCACACTCTGCCTGATGCTTCCTCCTCTCATTCATCTTATGTCCAACATGTTTTCCTGCAAAAACATATGGTGCACAGTCAGTGAGTCGTAAGAAAGCAATACTGTGTGACTCACAATACATACAAGTGTGTTTGCATTGTTGAGCTGAAAGGCAATACGTCACCAACTTCATGGGCCTTGGTATGGATTTCTAAGCTTCAGATAGTGACATTTTATAACAGGGTGTTCCCTGCATATTTGGATCTTGAAATATGGGAGGAATATATTTCATAAGGAAAGTAATTCAAACTATCTGTTTAGAATCTGCATTGAATTTGTTTTTATGGAACTGAAACATTCTTTAAAAAAAAGTTTGCTCCATTGTTTGCATCCACTAAGTGGAACCAGGGTTTACATTGGATTCAGTATGTTCAAGTAATGTGTCAACCACATGGCCTGGCCTGAAGATTACTTACTCGGCATAGAGGAAGCTATTCCTGCTTTTCAAGCTGTTATATACAGATGGGTCAAAGGAAGGACAGAGGATCAAAGGAAAAAACAAAATCATTTCTTAGTAAAGTGTAAAGTGTAATGTCTCCAAGTCTCTAACTACAGGAGGGATGAACAGCATTTTTCCAAAAAAACTTTCCCAATTTGTTCATTTGATGACAGTGGTGTAGAGGACAATGTAACGCAAATGCATTTTTCAATTTTCTTTACAGAGAAGACAAATTAGACTCCCGACAAAACATCCCCAACTGGCATTGTCACGGCCCAAGACAGGAGCTACACAGAAACCAAAAGGATACTAAAAGACTACATCCACACAGCCACAGTCTGTTCACCCTGCTGCCTCTGACAAAAGATACAGAAGTACCTGCTACTGTACCACCAGACTACAGAGGAGTTTTCTCCTCAGACTGTACGACTCCTCAGCACTCTATAAAATCTTAGCATAAAGTGACTTGTTTTACAACCCTGCTGTCATAAAATGACAACTACATGAACCTTTTACTTTCATTCTCACCAAACCACTCAGTTGTGCAATAGTGTAATGGACTGCATTCAGGCAGCACAGTTCTAGATTTACTGACTACTCAACGCACTTCACAACACAGGTCAGCATTCGCACATATTCATGCACTGGTGACAAAGGCTACCATGCAAGTTGACAACTGCTCCGCAGGGACAATAACCATTCATACGTACATTCACACACCAATGGAACAGTGACTGGGAGTCTTTCTGTCACCTCTTCAATATCAGGATCTAATAAAAGCACAAAAGGGCCCCAAAATAATTCTAAAAAACAGAACACAAAGACTTCATTTGAAAACGTAAAGGTAGCTCGAGTTTCATTTTACACTCAAAACAAAGTGGTTGAATTTTTGCATTCTGGGCAGCCCTCAGAACAATCACAGCTTTATGGTAAAGGCAGTTTACGATATATTGTATGTGGCTGAGTGATGGTCAAGCTTATGGTGTTTACTCACCATAAATTTCCGCATGGTTTCCGGATGGTTTTTTTCATAAAGAAAGGAAAAATGAAATGAATGCCACACCACATACTTACGAAGGTATTGAAAACAGTTTTTTGATTATGGCGGTTACTTGGGGTAAATGAGGCCTTATAAGAGGTTGTTCAGACCTTCGCAATATGTAACCCTCTAAATATGTAGCCTTCTATCTGTTGTCTTGTGTGTGTACCATGAGAATATAAAATTTACTGTCTGGTGTTGGTTGTGAATATAAACTTGAAGTGTTCATCTGAAACAAAAAGGGGTAAAAATAACGTTTTACCCCAAACTGGACAATTTTTATTTAATAGGAATTCACACAACATAACCAATGGTAATGAGTTAGCATGTTAAAAGATGAAATAGGGCAGTGTAGTTTGCTTAAGGATCAGCTTCCGAAGTCAATGCAGAGACTACACCAGTGAATATGATTAGTTATCTTCCTTTTTGCACATTGACTAAATTACACAGTCTGATAGAAATAGTATCATTCAGTGGATGCTTTTAGACATGCTGAAATCAAGGTAAAAGTGGCTAGATAAAAACTAGTAAGATAAAGAATCCTGCAGTCACACATTGTTGTCTATGAAACAAGTAATCCTTGAACCAATTACAAGGATTACAAGCAAAACCAACATCACCAAACCTCAGTGTGATCAAAGCATGGTCAACAGTACCAAAAGCTTTTGTTAGATCCACAAAGAGGGCAGCACAGGTGATAGCAGTAACAGTACTATGCTTAGCTCTGAAACCAGACTGCTGAGGACTAAACACAGGATATATTTAGAGGAATGATTTGAGCTGATTATTGACTCGTGATTCCAGGACTTAAGCAAGACAAGGGGGTTTAGAAATTGGTCATTCGTTGTTAATATCAGTTTATTATAATATTATTGTGAGGACTGGATTACCAGTCAGCAGAGCCACAGCTCGCTTTTATATTTTGTTATTTTCTACATTAAGTACTTTGTGAAATGTCTTATTTGTATTAATGTTAATATATGTTTTAAATGTATTGTTTATTTAGCAGGGACAATGCAAAATACATGTATCAGAATCAGAAATCAGAATCAGAAACAGATTTATTACCAAGAAGGATTTTACACCAACAAGGAATTTGTCTTGATGAAGAAGGTGCATACATTGAAGACAATAAACAAACAGTGACTATAATATATACAAAATAAACAGAGACACAGAGTGTGACATGACTGATAAATAAAGATGGAAGAGCTGTACAGGAATGACCAAAAAAGATAAAAAATAAAAGACTGTTAAAAGTTATAAAAATTGTAAAAGTTCTGCATTAATGTAATGCAAGTATGGTATGCAAGTAACCCAGCGGTGATGAGTTTGAGTGCAAGACTGCAAGAGTCAGTGGCCCCATTCACACTGCTGTTTTGATGTTGGGATCCTGCGCCAATTCTCCGCCTCCGAAATTCAGGACCACGGATGGGTTTGGGGCAATACATTTCAAATACAGTGTTGCTGGACCTCTGACAGCTGTGTGAAATGAATGAAAACAGTATAATATGGGACCTTTAAAGCGTTAAGCTCCAAGTTGTTCTGGCTGCACCAGGTCACCAGATGGTCAATCTCCCACCTGTAGGCAGACTCATCCCCGCCAGAGATGAGCCCATTGAGTATGGAGTCGTCTGTGAACTTCAGAAGCTTGACGGACTGCTGACTGGAGGTGCAACCGTTGTTTTGCAGGAAGAAGAGCAGGGGACAAAGAAAGCAGACTTGGGGGGATCCGGTGCTGATGGTCTGGGGTTCAGAGACATGTTTCCCCAGCTTCATGCGCTGCTTCCTGTCAGACAGGAAGTCTGTGATCCACCTGCAGGTGGAGTCAGGCATGCGGAGCTGGGAGAGCTTGTCCTGTAGCAGAGCCGGGAGGATAGTGTTGAAAGCAGAGCTGAAGTCCACAAACAGGATCCTGGCATATGTTCCTGGGGAGTCCAGATGCTGGAGGGTGTAGTGCAGGGCCATGTTTACTGCATCGTCTACAGACCTGTTGGCTATGTAGGCGAACTGCAGTGGGTCCAGGAGTGGGTTGGCTAAGGATTTGAAGTGGGACAGCACAAGGTGCTCAAACAACTTCATGACCACAGAGGTTAGGGCGATGGGTCTGTAGTCATTCAATACTGTGGTCCTTGGCTTTTTGGGGCGGGGATGATAGTGGAAACTTTGAAGCAGGCTGGCGCATGACATGTCTCCAGTGAGGCGTTGAAGATGACCATGAACACAGCGCAGTGCTTCAGGGTGGATGAAGAGACAGAGTCTGGTCTGGCTGCTTTGCAGGGGTTCTGTCTTTTGAAGAGCTTGTGGACGTCCCTCTCCTGCAGACAGAGTCATCACTGTGGTAGAGGAGGGGGGGACCCAGAGGTGTGAAGTGGAGAGGCCCAGGGTCCTGCTGAGCTGGGTGTGGGGGGGGGGGTTGGTGAGATGGGAGAGGGTGTCGCTGGGGATGGTATCAGGACTGTCCGTTTGTCTCTCAGGGGCCATCCACATGGAAACGCTCTTTAGTGTGAACGCACATGTTTTGCATCGTTTTGGCCAATCGTCCAAATGGATCCTGTAAACGTAGTCCCTGAAAACGCACTTTTTTGAAACGTGGTCTCAGGGTGAAAAAATTCGAAAACACCGCCCTTACGTTCTTGTTTGGAGAGCGAATCTGCATACTTTGTGTATCGATGATGCCATCGCCCCACCCCTTGACCTCTAGCCTTCGATTTAACTGTTGTTTTGTAATTGCTTTTTTTCATGTATTGTTGTCCATTTTTATGCACATTGTCCATTCACACATTATTCTCTGCTTTTATATTGATGTTTTCTGTTGTTATTATATATAATTTGTAACTATTAGCTCATTATTACTTTTATGTAGTATGTTAATTTGTGTTTTCTTATAATATTGTGAAATTTTAACATTATTTAGGTGGAGGCTGCAAATAAGCCCACTGGGTTTTTTTGCCTCCTCCTGCACTGTATGTAATTTGTATTCTTTGTCAATATTTGTGTATTTTTTTAAATTGTGCTAAATAAAAATAAATAAAATAATAATAATAAAAAATCTCTTAACCCTATGACGTCTCATAACAACAACAGCAACAATGGCGGACTACATGCTTGTATTCGTGCCGCAGAAGGTATTGTGCCTATTAGGGTCACTAGGGCAAAATATTATGCTCCTCTGCCACTACGCTGCGTGAAAAAGGATTATGGACAACCGCTTACGCCACATCATTTTAGATCCACCGCGAAGGGCTTTCTCCATGTACTGTCTGCTTGTATACTGCACGCAAGCTTTATGCGCATGCACTGTCTCTTCTTCTCTGTTTTTGATAAATTTAATTTTTCCGGAAAGTTCTGTGTCGTGATCCACCTGAAGAGTTGGAAGCCTGGCAGCTACAGTGCAGAGTCCGGTATCAATCCACAGAGCCATGTCTCCATAAAACACAGGCCAGAAGATGAAGAAAAGTCATTGTTTGTCCCCACCAGCAGCTGAAGCTCATCTAGTATGTTGCACAATGAGCGCACGTTGCAGGGAACTATTCCTAGTAGCCGTGTGCGATGTCCGCGCTGATGGAGACACACAAGTGCACCAGATCGTTTCCCTCTTCTCCTGCGTGAGCAAAGGTAAGCGCACCTTTGACCAGTATGTCCAATAATTTAACGGATGGGAGGAGAATAGTGGGGAATAAGTCCACTGAAGTGAAGAGGCGGTGTAGGACAGGTCTTCCAAAAAGATCAGTGAGATCCATTATAACCTGTCAGTCTGCGCATCAATGTGCTTCAGTGCAAAGCGGGGTGAAAACATAGTTTAACCTGATACTTTCACGTTATTACAATAAAATTATAGAGAGTTAATTTTTCCCTGTGAGGCAGCATTAAGCTTCTGTACAATCCTAAACAAACTGCAACCCTTTGACAAACATTACTATGTGATTATTATTGTGACCATGACAACGAAGGTCACATGACAGACGTCACCTGACTTTGTCCTTTCATGCATGCCCAAAACTCTTAAATGCAGAAGCTATAAAATGGAATGCAAAAAAAGCTTAAGGTGTCTGACTTGACACATGAAATGTTCTTAAATGTGATGTGCTATCTATACGCAATTCTATGAGATCACGCACTCCTGGGACAGGACTGCACAACAGTTCACACAGCCTGACATATTTTAAAGAAAAGCTGAGGTCACACAGCACTGGAACTGATTCGACCATTTAGTTTCAGTCAGTTGGACAGCAGGGTTATCAACAGTGTTTTAACAGAAAGCATGTGTGTGTGGTTAGAGTAAGGGTTACACTTCATTACACTGCCTTTCAACAACTCTCCCACAATGATTCAAGTTCTGTGAATGCTCTTACCTGCTTTCATGTAGACGTACAAGTCTTTCAGCAGGGCTCCCTGAGGATTCATATATGCAGAGTTGAATGAAATGCCATTTTGTAATGTTTCTCTGAATATGGATCCACACCCAAACACTGATTCTACTAGCAGCACTGTTAGATCCACTCTGCCGTTGCTATGGGACTGTGAGATCACTCTCTGGGTTTGTTTGAGGTGTTGGGGGCGGGGGTGGGGGGGGATAGTTGTCTACTGTCATAGTTACAAGCTTTGGTTTGTGTGACACAATGGCATTATGGTTGATATTTTAAGTCT
This sequence comes from Diplodus sargus, assembly GCA_903131615.1. NCBI lineage: Eukaryota > Metazoa > Chordata > Actinopteri > Spariformes > Sparidae > Diplodus > Diplodus sargus. Next base: position 194,384 of record CAEMYA010000215.1, read on the forward strand.
TTAAGGGGATGTAACCTGCTCTCTGGTTACCATGTTGAGGATCCACACTTCCAGCGCAACAGTGGTCTTTAAAAAGTTAGTCAGTGTGTTAACACCCAGCAGGAGTGGTTTATTTAACTTCTGGCATGTATCCTCCTTTTGCTTGGGACATTTGGCGAGAACATTGCAGTTGGAACATGGCAGTGGCAAATAAACACGTTGCTTGTCAGTCTCCTGCCAAGATAGCTGTGGTACAGATTGTTAAAGAGTGAGAATGATATCCAAACCAAATGCTGTAAACTACCCTCAATGGGCCCTATGATGGGCAATAAGGAGAAGGATACTCAAGCAAGACAAGCATTGCCAAGTCTAACTCATTTTCATTGTCTTGTTATATTCTTATCTGATATGATCATCAACAGTTATTACAGCAGCTGGAATCAGATTCATCTTGAGTAAGATCTCTACAGGTAACATTAACTCCTTCTTTTACTTTTGATAGGAACAATCAAACCAAATCCAAATATGCAACAAAGATAACTATAACACTTTAAGTTAAAGGAAATTATTTGAAAAATGATTTTCCCTCCAAACCTGTCTTGTATGTGTATAATTATCCCAGCCCTGTTCCCTGTGTTTTTCCAACCTATCAATTCCTTCCCTGTTCCTAGTGTTTTTCCACTTAATTACCCTCTTGTTTCTCCACCTCTCTCTACCAGCACCTCATCCTCTTGTTATTTGATTTGTATTTAAGTCCAAACTTCAGTTTTTGTTGAGTCAACTTATGAGTGTCCCTGGTCACGCTGTCATTCAATGACCTTCCTGTCTGACGTCTACTGCATTTTGATCCACCTTCTTAACTTCCTTGTGACAGAATAACTCGACCAGCCATGAACCCAGCAGAGACTGACCCTCCTGTATTCCAGACTCCCATTCATCCTCAAGAATCTGATGGTCAAGACTCCTCCTGGGCTGGCCAACGTCTTGTCTCTTTATGGGTTGTCCAACACACCTCCTGGTGCTGAGCCTCTTCATGGATCAGATGTCATCCCTGTAGCTCCTGGGGCGGCTGACGCCTCAACCAGCCTTCACTTCCTCAGTCAGCTGCCTGGACAGCACCTGCTAGTCTTCCACCTGTGCTGAACTTTCCACCTTGCCTCATGCACCAATCCCACCTTGTTGCCGGCTCTAGTGCTGCCTCCAGCGTGACCTTCTGTGGACTTCCACCTTGCACTGTTATATCCCTGTACAGTTAAGCTACCTCATTTTGCACATACTTCGGTATAATGACAATAAGTACAGCCTGTTACACCACCTATTATTATTTTGTTTGTTAACCAGATATCAAAATGTGCTGAGAGGATCCCTGTAAAAAGACAGGCTGTCTTGTGTAATGTATTCATCTGGAAAAAAGTAAAAGAAAGACAAAACAGGTGTTTAATGCTATTTTTCTTTCTAAAACAGCTGTATGCAGAGGGTATAGTGATGACTTAATGTATCTATTTTTGGCTATGTGAGATTAGAAACTGTAATATGATGATGGTGAAACAAAGTAAACTTTTTTTTTTTACAGTTACTGTAATAACTGTATAATATAATATATACATATACTTAGGTTACATGTAATCGTACAGTTAACTGAATCAATTGCTTGGCAATAGTAATTTTCTTGAGGGGGCTAAAGTTATCAAAATTCCCTAATGTTATGTCCTCATAATAATAAGCCAACAGCAAGATATGCCAGTCACAAGCAAGGCCAACATCAAATGTTATTATATAAACCCGTTGTTATGCTGAGAGGTGTCAGAAGTGTCTGCTGCTGAATAAACAGACTACAGGCAGCATCTTTCCTCAGGCTGTGAGGCTCCTCAATACATCCGCAACACTCCACTATAAAAAACATAGTCTTCTCACTGAAGGTCTCATTTAGTCATAGAGTGGCAACAGTATTAAACTGAGACTGTTTCAGAACCAGATAAAAGTTCCTTGTAGTACATTTAAATTAAAGCCCCGAAATTTCATCTCAAGTATCCTCTAATGATGAAACACTCATCCCTCGATAACTTTAATCGTTGTCTTAAAAACATCTGTATCTATCATTTTATAGAATAAAGCTGGCTTCATCAGGACAGTAGGAAGTGGGGCAACAGTAACCAAACAACCCACCAACTATCATCACATTCTGATTCAAATGTTGCTAAACCGTAATTGCTGCCTGAAGTGTATGACATCACCTTTTTATGACCGAGCCCCGCCCACTTTAAACCAGTGAAATTAGACATATGTGTAGTGTTACACTTTAAAAAAATAAAAATAAATCTTTTTATCACTTTTTTCTTTGTGATATAATACTGTTGGAGTTGTTTTTTTAAACATGGTGATGTTTGAGTGAATGTATTCATTAAAGATTACATCATCACAGAAATATGGAACCCACCTTTGATTCTATTTTATTCTGGTTTTAACGTTTATTTTTTACGATATAAAAAATGCATTGCTCACTTTTTTAAATTCGAGTACAAAATGTACATCTGGTTGTCTATTTACTTACAGTATTACACCACTATCCTGTTTGTAAAAACCCAATCTCCAGTGGACCACCAGGCACCACAGTGGCTCCAGCTGTTTCAAGGACATGTGTGAAGCAACTGAATAGCCTCTAAAGGCAGTGGAGTTTATATACACAGTGATCCATGTGTGCTCTATTGATCCTCATGAACCCTGGCTATTATCAGCCTATGGTAATAATTCAGAAGGTGAGCAACTAAAACAAAAGGTCATGCGTGAGGAGTCAGCTTAACATTACTCAGTGGATTTCAGGCTCCTCCGTGATGCTTTTATCACCACGTCATACTGATTTAACTTAAAAGGAGGACAGGTGCAGAAGGAATTCATACAGTCTGCACTGTGTCTGTCTTCACTTTCACCTTCACTTGGGACTGAGTCCAGAAGAGGGTTTGTGGCTTTCAGGGGCTTTTGTCTGTTTTCATTTACACACCGTTTACAGCGGCAGCATGGAGCTCATTTTTGATGGGGTCCAGGTAAGACCTGGTGGAGAACACAGAAGCTGAGCTGACAGAACAGCACCGTTGTCCATGAGCTGGGTTTATTTTTTATTTCTATCAGTCCAGGGACAATTGACTGAGCAGGAGTCTCTCAAACTTGGCACATGTGCATCTACTTAGGGAGCTGCCTTTTGTCAATTCACGTTCAGTTCTCTTTACTGCCCTGCTAGTGTAATGAAGTTCTTAAAGTGATGAATCAACCCAGTATCTTCATATGCCTGAGTCCAATTTTTTATGCAGGTATTAGGGCAGTCCTTCTAATTAATTTCTGTGGAGAGCGAATGAGATTGCTCTCAACAACTGACCGTAATACTGGCAGTCAGTCATGACCCCAGGGGATGAATCATGGAGACCCGTGTCCTTTCCTCAGCCCCAGTCTTCTACTTCTATGTCCGTACAAAGTTTCATGGCAATCCATCCAATGGTCACTGAAACATTTCAGTCTGGAGAGATCAACTGACCAACACATTAGCATGACTTAGATTTACATTTACATTTAGGGCACTTAGCAGATGCCTTTGTCTAAAGTGACTTACAATAAATACATTTGTCACAAGACAGAATCCATAACATATCACCATTGATAAAGTAATAATTAAGGGTTAGGGTTAACAATGTTCAAGCCCTTGTCTGAGCAAAGCTGCTATTTATCAAGGGTACCTTAAAGCTGTAGTCTGTAACTATTATTATTTATTTTTTTTACATTTGCTAAAATTGTCATTATGATCTGACAGTAGAATAAGAGGTCAGCTGAGAAAAAAATCCACTGTCTGTGGCTCCACCCAGTGGCTGTAATTTGATTTGCAAGAATCCACCACTCCAGAATCAACACAACCAATCAGAGCCAATGGGAGTGCCTGAGAAGTGTCAATCATTCTTGTGCATACCTTGCTGGCAGCCCCCCTCCCTCTCGCAGCGTGTACTTGGCAGTTGTTGGGAAATATAGTTTGTTAGCTTGCATGCTAACTCCGGTGTATAGCCTCAACCAGGAGCACTGCAACACCTTCAGTATCAGGACCACAGATACAAAGCTCTCAAGTCTCACACATTGAGCGTGAGACACATGCATTTCAACCCGTTCACATGCCACATCTTGTATTTCTCACGCAGAGAAATTACCAGGATAACGCCCACCAAGTTGCGCTGCTATTTTTTATAACAGTGGAACAGGTAGGAATCAAGTGGGTTCCCTGTAGAGCTCAGACGGCGCCTGCCATGTACCAGCCAATCAAATAAAAAGAATATACCTACCAAACAGCCAATCAAAAAATAGCATTGCTGTATACGGGTAAGATTTAGATATTCCCTATTCAGACGCTCGCTGAAGTAGCTACAGAAGAGGACAGTTGTCACATCAATTCACATTTCGCTGATGTAGCTACAGACTGATCGACATGGGATACACGCCATATCCTATGAGTACAGTAAGGCATCTCATCATTTGATTTCCATTGCTGGGGAATATTGTGTCCAGGCAGCTGGTAATCAGTAATGTTAGCTAACAGTTTGACCAGATTTTGTGAACTAGCCTAGCTAGTCAATTGAATCCCTGCTAATGTCAGCAGCTACACTTGTTTTTTAGACCCATTATTCACAAAGCTTTGCCTTTTAGGCCAGATAGATAGATAGATAGATAGATAGATATGGTGGTACAATACACTCAGAAATACAAAAATACAATCAAGAGGTAAGGGCAGATATTGATATTAAAAACAGTACAATACACAATTGAAAACACTAAACACCATATACAATATACAAAAGGATGCTTAGCAGTTCCAGGAAAATATTAAATAATATTAAATATTGAGCAAAATGGAACTTAGTGGATTTTTAAGGTGCAAGATGAAGAGAGAAAGGTGTGTTTTTATTTACAGTGTTAAGATTGAAATAATAAGTCACTTGAATTATGTGTGTGTATTGCGTGGGCATTGCTGTGAAGCATTGTACAGTCTAATATAATGGCACCAGGAAGGAATGATTTCTGTGCCTTCCTTAAGGCAGCAGGGTTGAATGAGTCTGTTGCTGAAGCTGCTCTTAAGCTTGTCCAGAGTTTCGTGGAGGGGGTGAGAGACATTGTCAATGATCACCACTATTTTTGCCAGCATCCTGTCCTCAGCGACCTCCTCCAGGGTGACAAGCTTAGAGCCAACAACAGACCCTGCCTTTTTATGAGTTTATTTAGTCTGTTTGCGTCGTTTGCTTTGATGCCCGCACCCCAGGACACCACAGTGAAGAAGATGGTGCTCACGACAACAGACTCATAGAACATCTGGAGCATCCGGCTGCAGACATTGAAGGACCTGAGCCTCCTCAGGAAGTAAAGCTGGCTCAGGCTCCTCTTGTAGACTGCTGCCGTGTTTGTGGTCCACTCCAGTTTATTGTCCAGCACCACACCCAGGTATTTGTAAGAGTCCACAATGTCGATGTCTGTCCCACCAATGCAGACTGGAATGGGCGGGGGCTTGTTCCTCCTGAAGTCCACCACCATCTCTTTCGTCTTCGCCATGTTAAGCTGCAGGTAGTTCTGCCCACACCATTTAACAAAATTGCTGACCAGGTCCCTGTACCCATCCTCCCTCCCAGCCTCTACACGCCCCACAATGGCCGTGTCATCAGAGAATTTCTGCAGATGACACGACTCAGTGCGGTACTTAAAATCTGCAGTGTAGGTGGTGAAGAGGAAGGGCGATGGCACAGTTCCATGGGGGGCGCCAATGTTGCCAATCAGACGATCAGACACACAGTTTTGTAATCTCACATATTGCGGTCTGCCCATCAGACTGGATGGTGTTAAAGGCAGTTAAATTTTTATTTATTTTTTTCAATTGTTTTAAGTAAGTAAACATCTCAGGAATATTTGAGTGAGTTTTCAGAGCTGAGCTTATTTATTTTCATTTGAAAAAAGCTAATTTGTAAATGTCCTCTGTACTGGACGTCATGACTTTGTACTTATGTTTGTTTCACATTTGTTCAACAGACAGCTCTATGACGGAGGCAGAGAGGACTCTTAATAGAATGATTCAGTGAGATTCAGACATACACCGATCAGGCATAACATTATGTTCACCTGCTTAATATTGTGTTGGTCCCCTTTTGCGGCCAAAGCAGCCCTGACCCATCGAGGCATGGACTCCACGAGACTCCTGAAGGTGTGCTGTGGTATGATGAGTTGTCAAGTCATCACAATTTGGCCCTTATCAAACTCACTCAAATCCTTATGCTTGCCCATTTTTCCTGCTTCTAACACATTGAGAACAACATGTTCACTTACTGCCTAATATATCCTACCCACTAACAGGTGCCATGATGATGAGACAATCAGTGTTATTTACTTCATCTGTCAATGGTCATAATGTTATGCCTGATCGGTGTAGCTCTATTAGAGGATGATACCATTAAGTGTCAAAAGTCTAATAAAGAAATTACAAAAGGTTAAGGTCTATTGGTTACAAAAAGATAAATCTACCTTTGCTGTTTGTTTTGTATTTGGTGTACTGGATGATTCCAGTGGAAGTTTCCATGTACATACTCAGCTTTTAAATGTTTCACATTTGAGAACAAGTAAGTCCCATTGTCCACTACAGAGGACATGTTGTAAAATTTGAATAAATTCAGTTAAAAAATGTTTTTCTTTGCAATATGTTTTTGACCACCCCAACACTAAATGTATATATAAAAAAAATAGTAATTAAAAAAGTTTTTTTTCCTGGGTCTCAAATTGTAGGGGGTCCTGTGATGGGCACACTAGGGGTCTGCGGTGTGCAAGAACCAGCCTCTCCATGACAATCATGATGTGAGAGGTCAGTGCAATCGGCCTATAGTCATCCAGTGCTACAGGATGTCCTTTTTTGGGCACTGGAACAAGGCAGAAAGTTTTCCAGAGCACTGGCACTCTCTGGAGGTGGAGGCTCAGGTTAAAGAGGTGCTGGAGAACTCCACAGAGCTGGCCGGCACAGGCCTTCAGCAAGCGAGGGCTGACGTGGTCCGGTCCAGCAGCTTTTCTCTGATTGAACCTCTCCAGCTCTCTCCTCACCTGGCTGGCTGTGATGTTGAGTCCAGACTGGGGGGCGGGGGGGTGGGAGCTGCTACGATAGGCTGCCACTGGCACAGCGCCATCTTGTAGGAGATAAACCTGTATGCTTGTTGACCTCCAACATACTTTTTGGGAAGATTGTTGTTATGAGTTTGGTGATATCTCTGATAAGATGGAAAAGGCATTAAAATGTATGTAGGCATACAATGTATATGTAGTATATGCCTAAAATAGTATGCTTACATAGAGGAATCCCTTCAACCACTTGCACTTATTGTGCATATCTTGCTGAATCTATGTGCACTTACTGTTTGTCTGTCTAGTTTTGAGTTAAAGTGCTGATTGCCAACTCAAATTCCTTTGTGTCTACCAGATGCATTTGGCAAATTGATCAAGTGATTTTGATTCTGAGATATTGTTTAAACTACCTGTACTTAATTTGCTTGATCTCTTTCTGTCCTCTGTCTGGTAGGAGAAAAGCTAAATGTTGGCTTCACCATGTTGGGAATTGTTATTGATTATTGATTATAAATTATTATTATTATTAGGGCTGTCAGGCGATTAAAACAATTAATCTAATTAATTACAGGATTTGTAATTAATTAATCTAATTAATCGCATTTTAATCTCATATCTGCCAAAGGTACCCAAATAAAGAATTCGAATTCTAGGACATTACAAAATTGTATTGCATGACTAATCAATTGAATACACTAAGAAGAGAAGAACTTGCTGTTCAAAGGCCCTAGCAACGATGTGCTCGCCTCGCTCCCCTGAGTCGCCTCCATGTCTGTTGTCATCCTGCTTTGACTAGCGACTAGGGCTGTAACAATACACTAAACTCACGATTCGGTTTGTATCACGATTTTTGACCCACAGTTTGATACAAACCTTGATTATTTTTTTCTTTCTAAATTAAACATTTTATTTATGTAACATTTCAATAACTTATGGATATGATACTTGTCTGACAGTATCAAGGGTGTAGTAGGCTATTGTGGAGGGCGTGTCTATCTGATGGTCTGTTAACTGCACAGATCCCTCACTCAACTTAATACAGAGAAATGTCCCACAAAACAACGTTACAGAACCAAACTAAGGTAACATAGTGACTGTAACTGTCTTTGGCAACAAATTAAAAATACCACAGCTGTACGTGGAGAAGCGTCTTTCCTCCCGCCCGTCCTACAGACTCCTCGTCACATTTCTGCCATGCGTCTGTCTCCGGCAAAAAAACTTTACCTCACCGAGTGTTTCTGATGAAAAAAAATCTCCGCGATGGTCAGCCCCCCGGAAGACAGTCTCCGTCGGTTTTGAGTGACAGGGGAGACACCGGGGAAACCCCTTGAAAACACACACGTCATCATCATGACGTGTATCATCACGTCTCTTTAGGAGCCGCAGCGCCGGCTTTCTGTGTGAATTGCACAGCGGTGAACGAAACAACGGCGGAGAATTGGCGAACGACCGCAGCGGTGTTAATGTGGTGTTACTTACAGCTCATAGGGCTGATCTGGACTGGAAGTTGTGTCGCGATTCTGCCTTCTCACAGCGCGAAACAGGTTCGTGGATCTGAGTGTCGCCATTTCAGCTTCGAAGTGAACACGTCCGGACAAGTTCTACAGTGACATGCCACTGCCAAGTAGCCTACGGGTCTTTCAATGGGCCAAATTAAAAATGCTCGCGCATTGAATTGCCACTCAGAATCTCAGAATTAATTGCGTTAATTTTTATAACGCGTTAAACTGACAGCCCTAATTATTATTAATTAATCAAAAATTATTCTAGTTGATTAATGAATCCTAGGTAACTATGAGTCAACAAATTGGTCAACTTGTCAATATTATGAAATTATCAATAATTAGACAAGAGGGAAGGCGTGAATCCGAGCACTGGCCATCTCAACCAGCAGTTATTACAATATAGGATTGTGCAAAATAATCACAGATGCTGCTCAGTTAAAGTCAACAGTGTTTATTAAAGCTTACTCCACAGAACAAACCACCTACTTTAACAAACAACAATTTCCTTCACAAAGCTGGCAACATCAAAACACAAGCAAGCCAAACAGGTACCTGGGTGGAGGCGTGTGTGTGTGTGTGTGTGTGTGTCTGTGTGTGTGTGTGTGTGTGTGTGGCAGGAAGTCCCCAATAAAGACTACAAAGATGGCCAAATGTGGCTTGGGAAGTCACGTTCACCGGACTATAAATTAGTGGGCGTGACTTAGGAAGTCTCGCCGAAGAGACTACAGGAAACACCGGGCGTAACCTTGTGTCACGCGAGAACGCGAATTCCGAGGGGATGAATTCAAAGGTGATCACTACACGTGGTTTGAACAAAGGCAGCGGTTGCGCTGTCTTTGATCTCGTGTGCGGACTGGTCATATGAGGGGTGAATTTGCAGGGATGATACCCACAGTTCCAAAAGGGTAGAAGTCCGTCTTTACAGTCAATAAAGGGAATATGCTGGACACACGTCTTATGTTATAGCGGGGTTGTTAACTGTAAGTTACAACAGGTCGCCTAAAACAGTACGTGTATCTCGGTGTGTGTGTGTGTGTGTGTGTGTGTGCGTTTGTGTGTGTGTTAGTAAAAGAGGGAAGAAGCTAAGCGGGGCTTAGCAGACAACAAAGAAACAAACAAACGACCATGTGGTGCACAGCGGTCGTCTCTCCCCCGAACAGTGGCCGGCAAGCGAATCGAGGTTCGTTTGTTGTCCGCGGATCGAGCCGGAATACGACGTACAGTTAGCACACAGTACAGGTAACCATAAATCGGACTCTGCGGTCCTTTCACAGCAAAACAAAAGCACAACAAAGAAAAAAAAAACACACACTATATACTATCTGTTTCTGCCAAAACAAAAGCCTCTTACTTTGGATGCCCCTTGTTGTGGAAGCGTGAGTGCCCGACTGGCTCGAAGCTCCAACTCGCTCGGGAGGCGAGCGCGGGGTCAGACTGTCGTGTCCTCGCAGCTGACGGCAGGCTGTTACACAGCGATCGGTTGACTCAAAGGAAGGGACGGTCTCGTTCCTTCTGAAGATTCTTTTCTTCCTTCTGCAGGTAATGAGGGAACGGCTGGGTTGTGCAGCGTTCCTTTCGGGATCCAAAACAATACTAAATGTCCGAACAAAAATGAAAGTGAAACAAAAACAGTCTCTGTCTCGTCCAGCGAGGAGGAAACTGAAATTAGCTCAAGCAAAAATGAAAAATGAAAAACGTTTCTCAAAGTTGTACCCTTATGGCAGCAGTTGCGTGAAACGTAAGTCTCATCACAACAGAAGCTCCCGGGAATACAATGAACAAAAGTTGCTGCGTGACCTTTTAACGTGGGTGTGACGTCATTATGATCCTGGCGGAACTTCCTGGCTCACAGCCAATAGGGACCGGATGATGTCTTGGGGGCAGGCAAACGTGGTCACGTTTTTCACACCTGGTCGGCCTTTTCCCTGTTCTTTGTTCTGTAGACTACGTGGCTGAGGAACTACTAGTTTAGGCTTCTAGTTTCAACTACAGGCCTTTCTCTTTGTTTGAGACCTATATATGGAGGCACGAGGCCCAACAACCACTAGAGCTACCCTCAACAGGCTCCTTGAGGCTGGAGACATCACACCTCAGGAGGTGCAGCTATTCCAGTAGGCACCACTGGCGTTTCTAGTCAGGGTTTTGGGTTACGGAATCAACAAACTCCCCCAGAAGGAGGCCCTTCTGAAGAATGCTAAATTTGTTGACGTGCAGCAGAGGGCTGAGTGTGGGGTGGAAGATGCCCTATACTTTGTAGACAGGGAAGGGTTTCCATATTTTCCAGGATTTCGACATATTGTATACTGTGTTAAGTTTAATTTTGATCATTTATTTATCACAAAACAAATCCTTTATCCGTTCTTTACATATGGCGCTCTTTTTAGATTTCAGGAACTACTTCCTTTCCTCCATGGGCCACAGGAACAGGACAAGGTGAGTGAGGAGTTCACAAAGTATCAGCTCGTGGATATCCCCATGCCCCAAGATCCCACCACCTTTAATGTTGAGGAGTTTTGGGGGAGTATGTCCTCAAACAAGAGCAAGGTAAAAACTATTTAGCACCACATGACATACACATAACTAACTGAAATAATACAAGCAAAGCATTTGAGTAATAGAGGCCCTTGGTTCCTTTTCAAAGGTGACCGGTTTGAGCCAGTTTGGGAGGCTTTCTAAGACAGCTGCATTAGTGTTAGTGCTCCCTCATTCGAATGCAGACGCTGGGAGGGTTTTCTCCATGGTCGGACTAAACATGACCAAAACCAGGAACAGCTTGGCACTAGATGGAACGCTGTCATCCATCATGACAGTTAAAATGGCTGGCCTGGAACCACAGTGTTTCAAATGGGAGCCACCAACCCCTGTGCTGAAGGCCTCAAAACCTGCCACCAACACAATAAACCACACTAACCATAATCTCTCCCTCACACACCTGCACTAAGAAATGCTGAATTAAGTAAATATTTTTATTTGTACAAATGTATGTGTCATTTATCAGATCAGACCCACCAAACCCCCACCGCCAAATCTCACTGTGAGCTCAGTCTGAACTTGAGAGCCCTGCAGTTACAAACATGTTTTTAACTTCTTATTAAGTTATCACATGAGCAATGACTAATGAAATATGTTGTTAACAGTATTGTCTCTGCAAAACAAAGTAAGCATTTTATCTTGCACAGACATTAACACAACAGTAGCTAGCTCAAATGATGAGGCTAAGAACAGTTAAATTTGGCCACTCATTCTCCTGGAGCTAGCAAATGCACCGTCGGAGTTAGCAAGAAACTCTTCCAACAATAAACCAGAAAAAAACATATTTAACTCATAACACTTCTCAGTAACATAGTGAAAATTATTCCTAACATATCTTGTCCAGTGTATTGTGCTTCATGTACAGTAATTACCTTTAACAGCTGAAATAGTGGTGGGAGAGAAATGAGGAGTCAACACACACGACGCTTGCATTCACTCATCTGAGGAAGCAGAGCGTGGTTCCCTCTACCGGAGCCCCAAGGCATTACCAACAGATCACTGCACAATCGATCAACCTGGATTTCAGTTATTACCAACAGATCAATGCACAATCGATCTACCTGGATGCATAATCGATCCACCTGGAGTTGAATTACTCTGTGATCAGTTACTCCATCTGTTATATAACAACCCCTTACAAGAGGAGAGAACAGAATAAGGAGAATGGTTTTCTGGGGTTGGAGGCAGAGGAACTGATCTTTGACTGGTAAAAGGCAGAGTTGGCTGCTGATGCAGTAGAGGTGAAGTCAGAGAGGAGGTGATGGTAGTGAGCAAGGTCATCAGCATGATGTGATTTTTTACACTAAATATAGATTAGTAAAGATTCTATCGTAATGCTCACTCATTTGTAATTTGACTCAGTGGACTTTGTTCCTGACACTTTTCACTAAAATCACAACACTTTGTAAATCACTTTATACTTATACACGTTATACTCTACATTGCATAAAAATCTGACCAGTACAGTTAGTAGTAACTTTGGAGACAGAGATTTTACATTCAAACGGGATCAGTTTCAGGTCCATGACTGATAAAGCTTGTGACTAATAAAGTATGTCCCCATTTTGTATTGTGGAATGTAATAAACATTGCAGCCTCGTGGTGGTGTTAGCAGATTTTTAGACTTGAAACTGATTCAATGAGGATGTTTGTGTTTAGCACATTAAAAATCAGCCTCATGTACAAGATTATAATAGAAACCATGTGTGTGTGCTTTCCACAGGTCCTTGGGGACAATGTTTCACATGACCTTTCACCACTGCTGCCACAAGCAAAAAGCTCTGCAGTGTTTCCTACCTGCTACTGACTAGTTCAGGCAGTTGGACACTGAGCAGTTTCATTCGAGCAGCAGCTGAGATAACTGCTCCGAGTACCGTGGCTCAGTAACAGTTATTGAAGGATAGATCCATCACAAATTGGTTTTCAAATGTCAAATGTACTGCTTATTTCTGTGACCATAATTGTATCTATCACTGTCAGAGGAAACTTTATCTGTCCTATGGGAAAACTGGGTTGCTACAGTAACAAACCATATAAACAAACAATTTTCTCTAATTCCTCCCTCTTTTCTTGTCCCATTTCACTAGACTGCCTAACCCACTCAGTGCCCACTTCCATCTTTTAATTCATTAAGTACATTTCCCCATGTAAATAAATCTCTTTATATTTTATAATTCTCCAAGATGGCACGCCATGTCGCTGTGTTGGTCCACATTGCGTTGTTTGCTTTCTTTGCAAATTCAGTTCTCTGTTGTGGTACTGGAGCCCTTTCACCAGAGAAGAGCCAATAAACATCAGGGAAACAACACGGTGTGGAACAGTGACGCTGTGGAGGATCTTTGGGTGTGTTTCAACTGTAATGACTGGGATGTTTCAATAACTGCCAACAGTTTGGATAAGAGCACAGAGGCTGTGATGTCATACATCAGCTTGCGATGAGTGCTGTGTAAGATTATGCATCAGTGTGAGGTATAACACTGACAAACCCTGATTAATAGACTGGCTCAGACAGTTAAGGTAGCAAACGGAGGATGCATTTATGAGTTGGGACAGGTTTAAGGGTGCAGTTAAGTACAGGTTTGGCAGGGAAGCTAAATAATACTCAGAGAAAATTCAACACAAGGTTGCAAAAAAAGACGCCGGCCTTTTGGTCTGTCTTCTCAGTCAAATGAGAATTGCTTGCCTGGCACATTAACATATCCTGTGAGGTCCCGCTCAGCCCATAGACTTTACATTATGATATTGTCACAGATCAATCATTTTTTTCAGCTCAAAGTCAATATTGACCTTGTTTGCAGTCTGTGAGAAATACGAGGAGTGGCCACTGTGCAAAATTGGAATCGAGTGGCACTTTTAAAGAAATGTCTAAATAATACATTCATGTGCTGAGTTACCTGCACTCATTCTCTGGCAGGGGGTGGGAGGTCTGGCTTATTCGATGCGACAGTCACGTTTTTTTTTCTTTCTATTTTTGTCAAAGCTTATTTTGGTTGATTTATTTATGTTGTCAAGATACTAAGATTTAACAAAAATCTAACAAATAAAACAAAAATGACTCTAAAAGAAATGACCAACCGTATCTTTAATTGATTTAGTCTCATAAATTAATATTTTCAAATCCTGAATAACATCAATTAGTACGAATAATAGTTCTAATAGATAACTAATAGCATCCTCTCTTAGATGGACCAGCATGTATATAAAAAGAGTAAAACATACAATTAATCTAACTAAATGTACCTAATTAAAGAACAAGGATGTGCGTGCGTGTGCGTGGGTGTATCTGTGTTCCAGAGAAGCCTCCTCAGAGAATGTGAGTGTATGGCAGTGTGCACTTGTTAAGTCCATAACAGAAAGACTGTGTGTGTGTTTCTTTGTTCCACTTAATGTTCCGCACACATGGCATGAACAGATGTGCGAAACAATAGAAATATGTGAAGTGAGAACTTTGAGTTTCCTCTCCGTGTGTATGGTTATGTTTGTGATCTGTGTGGGATAACAGTGGCAGGTTAGAGAAAAGGCTGGTTGGTTTTATACAAAAACCTCCATTTCTGAGAAGCACAACTAACATTAACTTAACAGTGTAGGGAAGCCAATTTGACTGCGAGCAGATAACAACCAGAAAGTTCAGATAGAGAATAAACCAAATCAGTACATGTGCATTGGCAAAAGGTAAGCAGTCCTGTTTGGATCCCGTACAATGTCGTTCTATGCTATGCCTAGCTAATATTACAGTGTTCTGTTTGTTAGCTGAAAACTCTGTAGTTAATGAACCAATCTTGGAGAAGTTCTCTTCCTGATTTCAATGTCGTCTTTGCTGTCAGTTTTCTGATCTTGCAGGTTGAAGGAATCCATAGAAACTAAACAGTAAAAAATAAATAAATACATCAACTACTCAAATACTAAACTAGTCAAACTAAAACTAGAACACAACAGATTTGTACCTCTGGGCTAAGAATGTTGCTCCTGTTTCTTGTCATCCGGCAAGATGATGTACATGAAACTGCCTGTCACAAGGGAGGGTGTGTCCTGAAATAAATTCAGGTAATCCACAGCGCAACTTTGGCTTTGCTAAACTCCCAAATGCCTTTGTACTCCATGGTGCCTCTGTGTTCAACAAATTTCCTCTTGGATGAACCTATGATAGATAAAACATGATAAAGTGCCCCTTAGGGTGCCCTTCCAGAGGAGAAAACATGGTAAGTGTCATGCGGGGTGCCCTTTTTATTTTTTTGCCACTGTGTTTGAGTCTGCCGCTGGATGGAGGTCATCAGTAAAATGTCATGAACAGCATTTCTACCTAATAGAAATAAACAAAGTAATTTGTCTGATTTTGTAAAAGTCGCCTGCCTCCCAGATGACAAAGATGCTTAGCATCAAAACTTTCCCCAACAGATCGGTGATACAATGCCCCCTGAAACCTCCATGACAGCTTCAATGCTGGAGTCACTGACGCAGCTTTGACCTGTTATTTGACCTATTTTGAGTTCTGCTGGACCAGACACATTTTGAAACTGTCTTGGCAACCACCAAGTGAAACCTCATTCATTCCATGTCTTACATAGGTCTTATTGAACCATTTCTCCCAAACTTTTCTTCGTCCTGAGGGGTTCCTTATGTGAAAAGAGTCCCAGTGAGAGCTGATGAGTGTGAATGTGGAAATCTTTCGCCACACTGCTGCCATTGTCTAAAGGATCTTAATACTATGTCTCTCTCAACATAATTTGGGGGGTTTCCTGCTCTGAACCATGATATCACTGTGGTTTTTTCAGACTCAGCATGTTGGACACGTTGTTCTCTGTGGGTGGGGGGTAATGAAGCTTCCCTGGGTCAAGACTCCCACCCATCCCTTTTGGATCTCCACAACACTGATGAGGTGTTTCATTACACCTCTTGTGAGCCTTTGTGACTTCAGCTGCGAGAAATATTTAGTTGTTACACCCTTTGAGCTGATGTAGGTTTTGAGTAATGAAGCAGCTATATGACAACACTGTGAAATCAGCTGTTGGCGAGAAGTATTGGTTGTGAAGTTAAGAGTGTGTGAACATGGAGCAAACTGAAAGAAGCACTGGACAGAGAAAAAGACATGATCTGCTGTAGACATGGATGACATGTTCCTCTGGGCTAAGCAACAAAGCACAGAAATTGTGAAACATTGGTACATATAAAGCACATTATGTACATATGCAACACATTATAAAGCAGATTGATTATATAATGTGTTTGCCAGAATGTGATAGGACCCTAGGGATTTATTCTAAATCATAAAGTCAGAAACCATTACAGATTTACTTCATAGCTCAGTCCGTATGGACTCGGCTTGGGGATTTGAAGGTCACTGGTTCAAGTCCCACTTGGACCAAAAAGGACTGGCACATGGAGAATGCTAGTTTGCATCCTGGGCATTGCCGAGGTGCCCTTGAGCAAGGCACCAACCATTAACACTGCTCGTTGAGCGCTGTAGCATGTCTGGCAGCCCCTTCACTCATCTCCTCTACACTGCATGTGTGTTTGTGTGTGTCATGTGTCATGTCCTGTGTGTAATGTGAGTGGAAAAAAGAATTTCCCACTTTGGGATTAACATAGTATATATATATGTAAATAGATTCTGTGTGGATGCCAATCAGAGCATGTCCTAACAGTGACACCCAGGGAAAAGGAAAGCTTTGGGAATTGAGTGCTTTATTAAAATTGCCATAGCACAAAAAAGTTACCGCTGTCTGGGTGTCTTTGAAAGTCTGCTCTTGTGTGTTCCCAGTTACTTTCCCTGCACAGATAATAGTGCTGGCTTTGTTAGCTGCACTTGCATGAAACTTACTGACAAAATGATGAAGTTAATGTCATGATCCCATCATGGCAGCCCTGCCTTCTCCCTTGTGTATGTGTTGTTTTCCATGTCTGTATTATTCCTACTGTGTCTCCCCCCTGTCTGTGTATGTGTGTGTGTGTGTGTGTGTGTGTGTGTGTGCATGTGGGTGTGGTCTCTCTCCACAGGCAGCAGCCAGGTGAATCCACTCTGCAATCAACCTCCTATAAATCCTCTGGATTCCCTCCTACTTGTCGCCAGATCGTTTCATCAGTATACGTGGTTGTTCGCATCCTGGCTCTCCTCTGTATTTTGACTCTGTGTTCCTGTGAATTAGCTTGTTTGGCTAATACCTCTGTGATTCTTCCGCTTCGGCTCAGATTGCCGTGCTAAACTTGTAGCTTGTGTTTGCTACTTCCCTGCCTGCCCGTGGATCTGCCCACCAACCGCCTGCTCTCTTGCGTTTCCCTGCTGAGTGAGTACACTCGAGAGGTGGACCTCACTGTGCCGTGCCGCAGCACCGCCATTACCCTGCAGCAGACGTCACATCACGACACCTTCACCCTCACCCTCGCTGGTGACATCACAAGCCACGACGGGACCCCAGGACCTTGCACAACCCCTCCTCTCTCGCACTCGTTTTCACATTTGAACATTGAAAGACTTGTTATTCACTGTTACCTGTGGTTTTGAGTTGTGCTTTTGGGTTCAGATCAATATTCAAAAACCCAAACAATTTAGGGCAGATTTTTACATTTCTAAACTTTAAAATGCCACTACCAACCATAGAAACATTTGTTGAACATAAGATTGCCTTACAGAGGGGAATGTAATAATTGAATAATTGAAACTATGTTTCATATAGTAGTTCAAACCTTTTTCACCTGTGAGCCCTTAAAGCCACAAAGGCCCCTAAATAGTACATCAACAACAACAGTACTATTTTAATGGTATTTAGCAATATTGCTCCTCAACTATTCTCTAAATACAATGTGTATGACAGGCTTAGTAAGCTGTAAGTATGTGTTGTTAACATGACCGTGAAACATTTTATGAGCGTATTTCCTCATGTTACACTTAAAATAAACATTTGGTTTCATACACAGCATCCTAGATGAGAGCAAGAGTGAGTTTTGGCTTTGTTACTTGGCCACAGAATTAGGAGCACTTGGAAAGAGGCATGTTGATGAAAGCTGTGGGAATGTGAGATTGTTCAGGCCTCTTCGTGTTACCTGCACTCACTGAGGACAGATTTCACTTTTTATCATATGAGAAAGTACTTTCCCCTGGGAGGAGCAGAGCAGGTAGTCGGGATTTCTTGCCAGTGTGCACAGCATATCATAAGTATAAAAAAACCCCTGATGTGCTCTGACCCCAGCTGAATGTCATAAAAAAAGATATGTTTCCATGCAATGCTCTCCAAGGAGGAAACAATTCTTTTGCACATGGCACACTACATCTGAGAAAATAGCCTTTTGCATAGTGCAGTTCTATATTCCAACTCCTTCATTTATTTTGTATTGTGAGGTCAGTTCTGCAGGGAGAATATGGGTCATGATCTCTGACAATGAGCCAAGTGAGGGCCAGTGATCACCGCACCAGAGGAATGTGTGTTTGTGTCTAACTGCACTGGAATCCAAAACAAACTTCTCATGTCCCACTGAACTGCTGCTGTGGTCTTTAAAACACACCCATGCAGATCTATGCAAACTGATTTCTAATTGAACTGAATTGACATATTGCCCTATTTGATATTTTCATTTGACTCTTCATTCCACCCTATTCTGAATTTAATTATCTGTGAATATGTTCTATATGTGTGTAGCATGTTGAGACTACAACTCATTTTGCTGTATGAGTGTGTGTTGTACAAGGACATATTTATTACCATAAACCATGAAGACCTATGGTGCCCCCAGGTCATGGCAAGTATGTTTTTAAAACTTTTTTTTTTTGCATGACCCAGCAATACTTTTTTCCCCTTCACTCATGTCAGTTTCTGCTACAAGAGCATCTCTTTGCTTGATTGGTAGAGCGGACAGGCTGATCGATGGCAGGGTGGTCTGCCCTGTCTCTGCACTGCCACCCAGCACGTCAGCTCTATTTAACTAATCAACAGGCATTGCTGTGAACACTCAGAATCCATAAACCACTGAATGTAAAGTTAGGAAATAACATCTCAGTTACACTGACAGAGAGTTTCGTGGCCCTAGTCAGCTGGACAACAAGAGGGAGAGAGATTTGTAGGACCCACAGCCAAGTGCCTGTCCTTCACGGTCGGCCTGTGTCCACTCCTATGGGCACCCTGGTAGTGATGCTGTACATCAGAGGGAGGAAGGGGGCTCAGTTGGCCATGATGAATCCACTGTGTAATCACACCACAAAAGCAACATATGGTTCAGAAAGAATGGAAGGTAGAAATATTTTATGAGTTAATGCAAAATGTATTGTAAGAGAACACAAAACATATTGCCAGCTCTTTGGATAAAAGTGACACATGATTACATGATTAGGTAGGTAGGGTTACATGCTGGGAAGCTCCATTTTGCCATGTGTCATTAATCAATAGGACACTTTTGCTATACAATCACTATACAAATTTCAGTTAGCATTTCTGCACACCAATGTTACGTTTACATTTGTACATGTTACAGGATTAGAATCAGAATCATAAATGCTTTATTCCCTGAGGGAAAATTGCTTGCGTTGCAGCGGCTCCCATTCAAAGTCAAGAATGTGCAGGAAATAAAGAAAAACAATTATTATTATTAATAATAATAATACAAATAATAATAATAATAATAACAATAATAATAATAAAAATCATAATAATAATAAAAACTATGTATAAGCAAAAACAAAAATACAAGAAATGTACATTCTACTAGAATATATCCATATAAACAGAGTAATAAATAATGCTACAAAATGTATGGGTTGTATGGGCACATTGTTTGTCCAAATTATTGAGAGAAACAAAGTGTCCAAAGTCCTACTACTGACTCAAAGTGTCTGACACTCAGAGCGAGGAGTTGAACAGTTTGACGGCCACAGGCAGGAATGATTAACCACCACGTCATGGAGTGGATGGGGGCCATTGTTCAAGATGACATATAACTTTGACAGCATTCACCTCTCTGACACCAACATCAGAGTCCAGCTCCACCCCCACATCGTCACTGGCCTTGGGGATCAGTCTGTTCTGCCTCAGCCTGCTCCCCCAGCACACAGCAGCATAGAGGATAGCACTGACCACCACAGACTAAGAAAACATCCTCAGCATAGTCCATCAGATGGTAAATGATCTCAGCCATCTCAGAAATGGAGAGGACTCTGTCCCTTCCTGTAGAGTGCGTTAGGGTTCTTTATCCAGTCCAGTTTATTATCAGTGTGGACCCAGAGATACATATAATCCTCCACAATGTCCTCACTGACCCACTGGATAGAAACGGGTCAACAGAACCTTGGTCCTCCTCAGGTCCACAACTAGTTCCTTGGTCTCTGTCACATTGAGCTGTAGAGGGTTCTGCTCACACCATGTGACAAAGTTGTCCACAGTAGTCCTGTACTCATCCTCAACACCTTCACTGATACATCCAACGATTGCTGAGTCATCTGAGAACTTGTGCAGATGACAGGTGTCTGTGCAGTAGTTGAGGTCCGTGGTGTAGAGGGTGAAGAGGAATGGGGAGAGGACAGTCCCCTGTGGGGCTCCGGTGTTGATGACCACTATATCTGACACACAGTGTTGTACACGCACATACTTTAGTATACCAATCAGATAGTCAATAATCCAGGTCACAAGGGGGAATCCACCTGCATCACTGTCATCTTCTCACCCGGTATAATAATCAAACTACATGATCAACTTTTGTGTAGACTCCACTGTCGCAGCGGAGACTGTGCATTCTTACCAAACTAACAAGCCGTGGGTGACAAAGGACATCAAAGAAATCCTCAATGATAAGAAAAGTGCTACAGGGAATAATACAGGGACACCTAAAGCTGAAGATCAGGGAGGAATCAGAGGTCTGCAGAGGAATGAGGACCATCACTGGATTCAGGTCAGCTAACTCAATCTGTTTTTTAACAAATTTGATTAAAAACACCACCATCAATCCTACTGCTGTCTGCCAACTACCACCTTCTCCACCCCTTTCTACTCCTTACAGCCTTTCATCCTCCTGTGAGATCCCTCCCCACACCTCCTCCACTAGTCTCCAGACTCACTTGACACTACAACCAAATGACCAAATGTCACCTCTACAGTGAGCATCACAGCTGACCATGTTAGGAGACAGCTGGTGAGACACAACTTTGGCTGCAGGTCCTGATGGTGTCAGCCTTAGGTTGCTCAAAGCCTGTGCCCCCCAGCTATGTGGAGGACTTCACCATGTCTTCAGCATGAGCCTGAGTCTACAGAGGGTCCCAGTGATGTGGAAGTTATCCCGCCTTGTCCCTGTGCCAAAGACAACGTGTCCCTGTGGCTTCAAGGAAGACAGACCTGTGGCACTGGCCTCCCACATCATGAAGACCCTGGAGAGACTCGTCTTGGAGCAGCTCCGACCCTAGGTCAAACCACTCTTGGACCCCTACAGTTCACCTGTCAGCCCCAGCTGGGAGTTGAGGATGTCAGCATCTACCTGCTCAACCGCATCCACGCCCACCTGGACAAATCAGCGAACACCGTGAGCACTATAGATTATTCACAACTACATACCATATTGACATTCCAACAAAACACAGACCTTTCATGTCTATAGGTGGATGGGGACAGTGGCTGGCTAGCCACAGAAATCTGAGACTTCATTTCAATATTTTTGTGTGGGACCACTGGATATTGTTTTGATGAGGGGCCATGGCATTTTCAGAACCTCTCATCCATGCTGTCCTTTGTGATTCTTTTTGGCATTTTGTGCCTTTGCTGACAAGTCATAAGGATGGAGAATAGAAGGAGAATAAAAAGCACCTCAGGCCCCTCGCCAGGCTCTGACTGGGGATACTGTGATTACACTGTCAGCACTTTACATTCAAAGGCCACCAGGATGCCTCGGCTTCTGTATTTGAAGTTCTATATTGAGACAATGAATGGCAGATAATTGCTGCTATTGCTCTAATGTTCAATATACCAGCAGCAAATTGGTCAACAACTTCACAGTTTCTTGTATTTGTGTCTTTAATATGCAATCAAACAGAAAAGATTTCAGAGCAATCGAAAAAAATGTATTATTGCAAGTAAAATACATTTGTGAATAAAAATGTATGAATGCAAATTCAAAAGTTTTGCTTGCTATTAAGGTACATCTTGTGGGCGGGACCTACGCTGAAATATGAGATGACAAGTCTCTCCTGGCCAGTGTCAATTGGAGTCACAGCTTGGCAGCACCCACTTGGATTCCATGGAGAAGTCAGTGGGAGAGGAGCATGGCTGTATAGACACATAATCAATGTGCAGGTATGTTTACACATAACTTCCATCTTAGTATTAGTAAGAGTGTTATATTTGAACTGGTGCATGTAGATTGCTCTTTTAATAACCTATGATATTGTAATTGGTTTAAAATAACAAACATATTATTTTGTTAGCCTGTAGCTGCCAGGTTAACATTCTGCCAGGTTAACGCTCAATTAACTAGTCACTCGCTCCTCGCTGCTACGTTAATGTTACATGCCCAGGCTGCCAATACAGGACTTGTATTCAAAGATCTTATATTAATAAGAGTATTATATTATGATGATAATTTGAATCTTAATTGTCACTTAATTAACCAAATAAAGTTAACTTAAAAGTACAATATTTGCTTCTGATAATAGTGGAGTGGAAGTATGACTGTAGTTAGTTTCATGGTGTTATCAAAACACATTCCTGTGAGAATTAGACAGCTGACAAAAACTGACAATATGTCAAAGAACTTGTTCCCCTGTATGGCCTGTAATGTGTAATGGGAGATATCAAAATTCCTTTTATTCCTGTTAAGTTTTCAGAATTCGGTCCTTTGCCCTTACCTTTAGGAGACAACTAAGACTATTCCCCTGAAAGAATGTCTTGGAATTATTCATGCTTTCATGCTCTCTGGACTCTACTTTCCTTTCTGTTTTACAAGTGAAATGAAGCACGCTCTGCCAACATCTGGCAGTAAATCTACATTCATATTTGACTCTTTATCCTGCAGCGTGCTGGGATCCACCACATGATCCCCGTCTCCGAGGACTGAAGGATACAGAAACTGGATTCCTTGGATTGATATGCTTGGCATGGCCAACCTAATGGGTGAAATCACTGCCCCAACGGAAGTCTGACCATCTCTGTTCCCGTCCCATGTCTAGAGGAAGAATTACTGCTCACTTTTATCCAAAGAGCTGAAATATTTGCTGTGGTGTGTAAGCCATGTGGAGCCTTCATGACCAATACATGAGGATGACCACAAGCTGCTTTCTTTTGTTCTGAATGCTTGTTCTCTTAGGTCAGTGCACAGGGCAACTTGTAAAAGGGCAGAGATAATGTTCCCTTTTGTTTTTCATAATGCTCCATATGAGTTTGCAGAGTGTCAGATAACACGTCCCTACTAATCAGATTAGTTCAAATCAAATCAAATCGATTTTATTTATGTAGCCAAAAATCGCAATCATGTTGCCTCAGTGGGCTTTACCACATCTTGAGTACAGATGATGATAAATGAAAACAGTGTCTCATACTGGAACATGATGCAAGAGAGGCTGTAACATATATCAGCCTACATTGTCTATAAAACAACGCATGAGTCATTACGCTGTAATATACCTGTTTCACAACATCAGTTGCATGAGCAGCCAGCTCCACAGTTTGAGCGCTGGTAAACTTAACATCTGTGAGAGGCAGCATTAGGTGTTGAATATTTAACAAATTCCTATGGATGTGGAGACATAAAGTACGTTAAAAATGCCAAACCTTAGCATACCCAGTTGTGAAACTGATCTGCACTGCCGGGTGGGTGTCAGTGTGAAGCAGCAAGAGGGGATTACACAGAGTTTCTGACATCAGGGTGAAATTGATTTAAGCAGCAGTTGGCCTCAATGCATCAAGACGTGTCAAGAGTGCGACCATGTTGTTATAGTGTGGTGGCACTCAAATGTGGGTCATTTTTAAAACTGAGACAGTGAATATTGTTGGGTATTCTTTTTTGCTTTTCAAAAATGTTATTCAGTTTTAACAATCTTTTAACTCTAATTATTTCTTAATGAATGAGTAGAAATAATCTAAGGATATTTTGTAGCTTGTACCCAGGCTTTTACTTTGAATTGAGTATACTGTCCTGACTTTTCAATGCAGGGCTTTAACTTGTAACACACAGTTACAGAATGAAATGCAAACCTTTAACTCTATGCTGCACAAATATATTAATTTCATATGTAATTAAACACATTGCATGTGCACACAGTACAGTTTTGAATCTGCATCTGGCTGAATGTAAACAGCAACAAGATGGTGATGGTGACATGGTCAGCATCTTCTCAGTAATAGTTTGAAATCATGTAAACACTGTTCATCAACTTTGACTGTTTGTGAGCATCAAGCATCAATGATGTAAACACATCATGCCCATTTCATTTTCTCTCGACCAGACATCAGTCAGGAGCAGTCTTAAATCTAAACCAGATTGCTCCCATCCTGGTTCTCTCCCCTCTGCTCCCTGGGGCAGTCCGGCTGGTCAGGTTAGATCAGGCCTATCCAACTACCTTTTTAGAGAGGCCAGATTTTTATAAAAGTAAAATACTAAGGGGCCAGACTTTTACCTTGTCTGACCTGTAAAACTTGGGAAAACAATGTTAAAAACAACACACAATCATGAAATGGGATTGTTAGACACAATTACCTCTACTTAAAGATTTCGGGCTAACACTTTTTTTTGATAGAATAAGGGTATTTTTTGTGGTTAGGAGCAGATAAAGGGCCAGACTGGGGTTGTAAAGGGCTGCATTTTGCCTGTGAGTTGCAAGTTGATAAGGTCTGGGTTAGCTGGTAGAAAGATGGTGTGGACAGTGATCATCTCAAAGTCTGCTGTCCTTAATTCAAAACCCAGGCTATCTTCTCCAGAGCTGATAAATGTATGTATATCAAGCGTCATACATGTTTCAGCAACAAATCTGCATGCGCCACTGTTGCCATAGTTAACACCAGGATCTGGGGACCTCCTGCACACCTGCCCCTACTGTGTCTATCAAGGTAAATAAATACTATATAGATTCATAATCTTATTGTGTTTTTTAACAAGTTTGGTTAGCACACCAGCAGCAACTGCCCCTTCTCCTTTAAAGAAGGTAGTCTTATGTTGGGTTTGTTGAAGGCAGTGAGTGTGTGGTGGTGTGTGAGACAAGTACCAGCATGTTGTCACAGTCACAGGGGAGAGCTATCAGAGCTAGTTAAGTTACTTTAGTCAGCCATAACGTGCCCTGGTGTGTGGTGTCACAGAAGAAAGAAACAGTCCCTGCTCATGCAATGTCACTATGGCATCCTGCCACCCTGAATTCAGAGTAACGACTTAAGTGATACATTTCTGGAGGGGAAACACTCAGCTAGCTGGATAATCTAGCAGCGGTGTACAGTGGCCTCTTTTCTTGTCATTTGTAAATGGTGGTTTTCTGAAGCTAGTTTTCTGAAGTTCCGTTACTGTAATGGTCAGCCCTATACACACACTCTGCGTGTGATGCAGGTGTGGCCCCACCTGTCAAAGCGGGTGTTGATGTCTACAACTGAGAGATAAGAGTATGAAGCATAATGCTTTGTAATCCTTTCTCCTCTCCAAGTGTGATATCAGCAGTACACAGCAATATTGAGTTCATGTGTGCGGACTTGCAGTGCCAGTTGCATCTCTCTGTATTCTGTCTGTCCTGCTAACGTTAGCTGGGCTGGGCAGCACATCTCTTCTGTCTGTGTCTTGCTGTGTCCTGATAGAAGTGAGAGTCAAATACAACTTCTTATTATGTTTGATGAAGGCCAATAGGTGTTCTTTAACTGCTGCTCGAAAAAAAAGAAAACTGCAAACATGCACTCATATGTGCATTCACGAAATGAAACTCTGTGGACTGAGTCCAGACAATATATGGGAGTGATGATACTCCTTTTCAGCTCACATAATATTAAAACAAACCAATAATTACATAGGTGATGAACAGAGTCAATTTAAAACACTGCATGTATGATGATTTTTTTGTTTGTTAATTCATGACAAGCTTTGATTTAAAGGCACTTTGAGTTTTGTTTCTGCTAGGATTGACTCAGAGGAGAACCCCCTCTCGGCACTGAACACTGTTAGGGGAGACTCTTTTATCTTCCAAGATTTCTCCTCAACTCCATTAATGAAGAAAATGCTGCCCAGATCAGCTCCAGAAGTCCCCTTGAGTATTGTCGATGAATAAAGCCTGTGTAAGATATAACCTTTAACATCGAGACTACAGCTGTCTATGTGGCAGTGGCATTTGGCAGAAAAGGAAGATCTGACTGTCACTACAATGGTCACATTCTTTATCAGCCTAGATTCAGGCTGCTGTCACCCAGCCAGCATTCCTCAAGGCCAGGGGAGAAACTGGCTTTGTGCTGAATGTCAAGTATGTCTGGGATTGCATTGAAGCATCAACAAAAGCCCTGATCAAAGCCTCTGCAGAATGAGATTCACTTTATGCACAGTTACAAATAAATACAAAAGTCAGAGGAAGTAGTTTCCCTAATGTGGGAGTAACTGTTAAAAACAGGAGACAATGTTGTAGAGACAAAAATACAATAAAACCTCTAATTAATAATGCTCCGACTGTATTTGTTGCATTCAGTCTACTTATTATTGGGAAACAAAATAACCTTTACAAAATGCTGTGAGTTTGACTTGGGTAGCTGTTGGCTCGTTGGCTCACCCTTTATCAGTGATTTCTCAGTCACTCACTGGTGTTTCCCAAGACTGGATGCTTGCTCCACTTGTCTGCTCAAATTTATTGTGATGTGGCTGATGTTCTCTCTTGTCTTACATTGAAATTTGTGTTCATTTGTTCATGAAACTATGCTGAGCTATTTAACTTATATTCACTGCATGTAAAGGCTAGTTGGTAGCTTGGACTAACAACAGATTGAAAGGACTCGTGAAGACTGAACTGAAGACAGTCCTTAGAGAAGAGCCTTTGAACAGTGATTCAACTCAGTTTAGGAAAAGGAGTGAACAAACTACATGGTCAATGACTATGAATCTGGGTGATTCATTGTGCACCCAACACAAGCAAATGCTCTTTTGGTTCCATAATGTCCACACGTGTTGGTCTATAATATGATATGAAACACTGACTGATTTGTGATTGGGGCTTTGGCTTTTTTCTTTACAAAATTTTCATTATCAGCAGTATATGAGCTGTACTGTGAAAAAAACTCATAAATCTCCATCTCTTTCAATTAATGCGATCTGTGTTTACCCTTCAATTTGTGGTCTGAAGTCGTACATACTTGACTCTTTAAACCAGGCCTGCATTAGTCTGACCGTCTTTGCGCTGAGCTTTCTTCTTTTTTTTTTATATGTGGAATGTCTTGAACCTGAATCAGTTGTTAATGTCAGCTGAAATCTGATCCAGTGGGAACAGCTTTAATTGTTGTGCCGTGTTTCTAGGTTACCAGAGTCAGTTCTTTGACAGCTGTGAAGAATTTTTTGACATTTAGAACAAATCAATGCTGTTTCTGATGAGGCGACACTTCAACACTCATCATCCCCCCAACAGCTGCAAAGTGGTGTTGATATCTGCTCTCACTGGAGCTGGCGTCCGGTGTTGGGTGGGGCAGTGTGACGGAGAGCAGGGCTGACTGAGGCTGAAGTGGCTTTGGTGCTGTACCATAAGTGCCAGCCAAGGTCAGCTGTTTCTGCGGCTGTGTGGATTGCATTAGACCTTCTGGTAGGTGGTTTGTATCTCTGCACCGTGCAGTAATTTTCTCTTGACCTAAAAGAAAGATCAGGAACTCCCCTCTTATGCAAGCCCAAAAATTATATAAAGATAGCTTTCCATATATTTGTTTTTTTGTTCCTGGAAAATAAGGATAGAAAGTGTTGCCCTCATAAATGTGGTCTGGAAGTAATTTGTTTTCTTTTAAGGGGATTTCTCTCTGGCAAACTCCATGTTTCTGTCTCTCTCTGGGCCTGGCTTGTTAAAGAGTCATCACTGTTGCTTCAGTTCTTTTGGAGAGAGAAGTCCTGGAAGAGTCTGATGACGTGATTACTATACAAGAACGAAAACCCATTTATCCGCTCTGGCATGTGTTAGGGTGTTTAAGACTGAGATACACATACTGGCCACTTTTAGTATGATAATCCCTCGTAGTGACCTGGAGTTTAAGATGGTATTTGAACATTAAAATTTGAATCCTTGCTCTGGGGATGATGGGTTATTGCTGGGGCAGAACAAATACAAGACAGTAATATCATCATCACTCTCAAACATATAAAAAACAGTTATGTGAATGATTAATGAACGCATGGATTATGCAAATGCATGAATGAAAATCAAGGAATATAGTACGAAATGCACTTCACCATAGGATGGGAAATTTATATAGGTAATATACTTCTATTGAGCATCTCAAAATCTTCATCAGTGGATAGAAACCGAGCAAACTCCTGCTGTGAACACTAAAATGTGATGGAAAGCTCCAGAACAAGTTCATTACTGTACCGTTAATTTAATACTTCCAAGGTCTAGAATGAACATTGCTGCTCAACAACATCATTTTTCAGGTACAGGATATATTAACTCAGCTGGCTCCATCTATCATAAAATGATGGCCTTTGTCATTCTGGAGCACAGGTGACTTTTATGAAACTTCCCATACAGGCTTAATCATATCTAAAAGGACATTAACAGTACAAGCTACATGTTTGCACAATATTTGGGACTTGTGCACAAGTGGATTCGTTATCACGACTAGATAGCAACCGAAAGATTATTAAGGCGGACAACTTCATTACTGATCACTGCGGGTGCAAAGAATCCATGCCCTTTCTCTCAATAAGCAGATATAAGAAAATATATTTAGTATGTCCCAAGATACATTGGTTAATATGTCCTTGCTCACATGCTGTATCTTAAGCATTTTGCTGGATATGAATTTATTCATCCCTGTGGGTGGCAAGCATGAAAATCCAGGGATGAAGGGCAGGTCCCATTATTATTGTGATGGTATGTGATTTTAACCTCTTTCCCCACACTGAATATGGCAAAGTGATTTGTATGGCCTGATCTGACCAAATAATATTCTCCCTTACAATGTAGAGACGTCATAGTGTGTCATTGTTACCTTCACTATGGAAGTTATGTTTTGTGTCTGTTTGTTTGTTGATTTGTTTGTCAGCAGGATTACACAAAAACTACTGAATAGATTTACACCAACCTTGAATGGAGGATTGGTCTTTGCCCAAAACAGATCCCATCAACTTTAGGTTTGGATAAAGGGACGCATCAAGGATTTATTTTCCCCCACCTTATTTTCAAAATTGTGAAATAGGGTGTTTTCCAACATGTTTTGTTTCTCAGGGAATAATGCATGGATCTTGTTAAAAAAAGAAATCAGGCATATTAAGTTGGCTGGTTTATATAGACCCAGACACACCAAATCTACATCAAAGAACTAGCAAGCAATGAAGCAACAGGCTCTTTCTTTCCCTTTCTTTTTCTGTTTCTCTTGTCAGGCACTGATTTGATTAGCTGAACAGCCAATCAGGGTGAATCCTCTCACCAATGGGCCCTTACTCCAATCGTACAAGCTCAGTCAGCTGAAAAGCTGCCGACAAGGGCTGACTTTTGCCAGCGGTGCATCATACACCGTGACAACTAAGGCCACAAACACTCACCAACGGCATGACAGTCTGGGCCATATGTGTGCATACAAAAGGGTACTGTTGGGCCTGCGCTCTACTGGGTGCCATTGTAGTTAAGAAGAGTGACTTTGTTTTCCTCAAGCATAAGACATGATAGGCCTAGATCTTAATCAGGCAAACAGGATCTGGGTTTCATTTCCCTCTGTGTATCATGAGCTCCTGCAGTCTATGTTAACCTGATGGGACAATTAAGACTTGTGGCATGTTGAAAGTCTTCTGGAAATGATACTTGGTCTGACCTACAGTTGTAAGATTATCTTTATGACTTGAATGTAAAAAATGTCTTAAGTGCTTAAGCAGACATGATACCAACATGTTAAATTGCCATTCAAACTTGGGGGTGCATGTTGGAGGAGGGCTTAAATAAAAACTAAGGCTGCAAAGAAAAGAATTACATTAAAAACAAAACAAAACAAGACACAACAGATAAGGTATGCTTGAGAAAATGCTTGAGAAAATGTGGAGGACACATGTCTTCAGCCTCCAGAAGCTGCAGTGTGAGCCAACCGACGGGAGTGCTCTTTGACAATGTGAAGCAGTCTGGTTTGAATGGATGGCACTGCAAGAATGTGAAGCAAGGCATTGCTTCCTGATGATTTTTCTTCAACATTTATGCATCTTTTCATTTCATTTAAAGACATAGGAACTATAGAGTGATCATCCAGATGCAGCCGCTCTAATGTTCCTGCGTGTTGACAGATTGATGTCCCTGTCTCCATGGTGAACAGATGGGGCTCCCTGCCCTGCCAAAACATTAAAACGTATCTTTTATCTATTTTGGAAAGACATATTAGATTCCATTTGGTGTGTTATTCAAAGCTCTATATATTTACCTGTTATCTTGTCATCTCATCTGAAAGACTCTATTATACCCAGATCAAACTGAAGCAAAGGCAAGAGTTCAGCACTTCATCAAGATGACTTATGGATGTATTTGGAAGAATATTTCTTCATCACAACTAATCATTGTTGAGATTTATTTATGCCCTGCAGTGTTTGCCACGATCACATGCCAAAATCTGTGGGTGTTTTGAGGCATCTTTGTCTGCGCCTCTGCTACAAAATGTTGATGTGAGGTCCTGACACAACCACTCCTCCTCCATCTTTTCCAAAGGCCTCCATTGTATCTCATACAATGGCTTTGCTGTGCTCCTTGGTCTATAGCCTACACCTCAGGAAAGCCCCGTCTACAAACAACACGAGACATTATTGAGTCTGTGCCAGGTCCCATAGACATACTCAGAGAAAAAGCACTTCATAATTGGATTGTTATTGAGTATTAGACCCTCTGGCTTTAATTTACACATGAGGTTTCATGAAGCTAAGGGGATTGACAGAAGGTTGATCAAGCAGTTGTTTCCAAGCAGCTTTGAAAAGAATGGTGCTGCATGTTTGCTGTCCTCTTACATCCTGTTCAGACAACTCTTTCTCCAAAGTGACCGTTACAGGAAGAAGCCCAAAGCGTCTTAATTAAAGTCACGTTGAAGCTCTCTACATTCTGTTCAGCATAACACTCCAGCTGTCACGAGCCCCATTTCCGTTCACACATGAGCACCAATGTGTTTGCATGTGTTATTAAAGAGAGCTCAAAATGTTAACCTTACACCAGCTGATCTCTATGAGATCCATATGAAAAACCTGTCACACTGCAGTGTTGTAGACTTTTTTTAGGCTTATGAGTTTTCATCAGTCTGAGCAGGAGAATATGTGAAACAAAGAGCATGACTGGCAGGAAATCAGAAATCCAATAATTAATTGTCAGTGAACAAAAGGATTCTGGCAGACCTGTAGACAATGTCACTGTTTTGCAAGTCACATGTCTAAAGACTTAGCTCCCAAATCAGGACCAAGAGGTGACAAACCTTATCCCCAGTCCTACACTTTAAAACAGTTTTAAATCCTATACATGTCATTTGTGACAAATAATAAAACAGAAATAGTGTTGTAAACACCAAAAAAACAAGCTGTGTCCCAATTCAGGGGATGCAGGCCTCTCCGAAGGACCCGCCTTCAAAGGCTGCAAAGGTCGCGTCCTTTGAATGCGACTCCTTTCGGAGAGACCTTCGAACACCGTTTCAACAGTTAAATGGGACCGTCTAGCCTTTGGACTATTTCCTGGTTGCATCACCAGATGTTCCCCATTATGTCACAATTTCTGCCGCCTAGGCCCAAGAAATTAAGAGTGAAAAGACGAGTAGAAAAATGATTGACTAGAGCAATTTTTAATTTTCTTTTTAATATTGGTGATTCTGGAGGAAGAAGAGAAGCGGCTCCGTTAGTGGCTGGTATATTTACGGTTAAGAGAGGACCGTGGAGAGGTAAACCTGTTATTTGGACCCAAAGTTATGTTATCATTACACTTGATGTCGCCATTGTCTTTTTTTTTGTCCTTTTCTGAGACAGAGAAGCGGCGAGCAAAGAATCTTGGGTTTGGGAGGCCACAAAGTATAGTAGCGGTGTATTCTTCAAAAAGAGTGAAAAGAATTATCTGAGGGTGCCTTCGGATTAGGACAGCCTTTGTGTGACAGCGTGGCATTGTGACGTAATTGGCCTTCAATCGCGTTCTTTGAAGGATGCAGCCACTAAATTGGGACATTTGATGGACATTGATATTTGAATTTACAGCCAAACAAACACATCAGTGCTCATTGACAAACTCCGCAACCCAAATTTATAGAAGAGCATCCCCATGACAATGACACCTGGGCTACTTGCTGATCGGAACATTAGAATATGAAAAAACAACAACATGACACAGCGCACAAAATGATGTTGATCTACAAGTTCTGTGAAACATAGCAACACTAAAATTACTTACCAGGCAAGCAGAAACACAGCAACCTCTGGTCTCTCCACCTTTAAGAAGCCCTGCTGATGTTGACGCAAGTCTTCGCCAGCAGTCCTTCTTTTTAGGTTTTTGTTCCTCTGACCTTCTCCTCTTGGGCTGTCTCTTGGCCATCTCTCCATTTTCATTACACACAGCAGAATCACCTCATGGCCAGTGCGATTTTTCACTTCATGGCAGTCCAAGCATTTCCCCCTTCCTCCTGTCCTGTGCATGGGATTGAACCCCCACCGTTGATTGGCAGAAATGATATGAGTGGCCTGCTCCGAGCCACTTTGTTTTGTTTTCCATATACAGAGCCAGGGGTGAGTATGAAGACTGTTTTTTTTTTAAGCGTGCACACAGAACGCACAGCAAGTGAGATATGTAAGATATATAAGATATATAAGGAGATATACACCAACATTGACTTTATAATTTTCAGGACAGGTACAAATGATCAGATGGGCTTATGTCTAACCTGTTGGGGTTCCATAGCATGTTATCAAATCATCAACTTTAGTATTGAATCGTTCAGTAAATCCACAAAAGTTTTAAAAACACAAAGTTAGACTGTTGCATCTTTTACCTCACAAAGATCTTTGGGCGGTGCAGACACTAGCTGCAGAGGTGAACATTAAAGTCTCTTTTTGTCTATTCTCACATATCCAAACCTCGACAACACTGGTTGCACCAATTCTCGTTTTGGAGGAGGGGAAAAACTGCTCTCGTGGCGGTTGTTTGTATTTCTCTCAACCCATCACAATAATCTTGATATGCGTTAAGCCTAGGAAGCAGCAACACTCCCGCTGCAAACTATTGTCGGGGTTAACTTTGCTATTTCTAGTGTGGAGGCAAAACCTGGTACTTAAAAGCTAAATCCACACTAAACAAAAGGTAACAGGTGCAAGCTTGTTTACGTTAGTGTTCAGGTAAGGGTTTGGGTCACTTAAGACCCTCATGCTATGAAGCAGCAGTGTTAACCACAGCTACCAATCTCCTGCTCTCTAACACCATCATCATGTCAAAATAAAATGTAAACTGTACTGTATTAAATGTACTAATTATTGACCAAGAACAAAATACCTGCAACATAATGATATTCCCATTAGCGTTCAGTGTACTTTGTGTTTAGAACTAATTAACAGTTGTTTGCATGTGAACATGCTGCTGTAATTCAAATTAAGTGAAATTTACAAGAATAAAGTCAAACAGCTTTGCATTGTCAACTCTATATAATCCAATCCACTTGCAGTGTGGAGGAGAGTCTCTTCCTAAATTAACCCATTTACTTCTATGGCTCTGCAGTGCAGTCTATGGTTTCACAGTGGCATGTAGCATGGGGACAAAGGCTTTACATCCCAGTCACTGCGAGGACATGACGGTACATGATGAAGAAGAGGCCCTGCTGATGTGAACAAGATCAACTTGAGTCCTGATTTAGCAACAGGAGAGCCTTTGTGTTTGCCATGAGGCACTGAGACTGAAGCTGCATAGGTCATGTGAATTGTCAGTGTTCATCACCACAGCGAGCGTGGACATCATTGTTCCATTACAACAACATGTCAACATTTCGTGACAGAGTTCATGATTGGACACACCATTAGCACTGCGCTCAACAAACTCACGGACTTGCTTTGCACTCATTAATGAATGCCATTATCTGGGTGTAAAAAAAGAGCACAGAGCACTAAGATGTTCTGTTAAAAGTGAACTGAGTAGAATTAGGGAGTAAATGAAGACCACATGCTTCGACCTACCACGCCCAACATTCTGTTCTTGGTATATTTCAGTGTCTCCCTCCAGAATTGCATGACTTGGAGCTGAAGCACAAGATTTCAAATCCCTGCCAAGAAATTAGGCAGCCATGCCCTTATTACTGTGACCCTGGGCCGCTCCTTTTAGTGTATTTTGGGATTGAGATCAAGCAGAGCATGATGACCTTTACCCCAGAACCAAACACAGCTCATAAGAGCTTTGTTATCCAGAAATCAGAAGATCTGAGTCATTGGTCATCATCGCTTCAACAAGGCGAGTCCTGCTATCCCATGGCATTTACTGAGCCTCTGCGGATTGACTTATAAGGCTCACAACAGACTTTTATAATGGAAATTTTATTTCATAGCACAGACGCACACACACAGCTGGGTTCAAGTGTTACATTTCATGACATTATTACTTACATATAAAGACCTTACAACTGAACAAATTACTTGAAATCAGCATGCCTTTTATGAATAAACTTAGGCAAACACTCAAGAGCAGGCAAAATAATGTCATTGTAAATCATGAATGGTGAGTCCAAAACAGCACTATAAAGCTGTAAAAGTTACCTCATGTGTCTTAAAGCTCCCAGTATGTGCCTCAGTACTGTCAGTCATCATCAAAAATAAAAACATTTGCGGTGTGTGTTTATGGTATCTGCTATTGGCGATGGCACAGCTAATGGTGCAATGTATGGTTGTTCATTTGAGGTGAAAATGTTAAAAACTCAATAATTATAATAAATGTAATAGTTATGTAAATGTTATTAACAAAACAAAAACTGCATTTTTTAAAGAACATAGAAATTTACAAAAGGCATGAAAATCATAAAAAAAGCTGTATGATTTTATCAAATAATTTCATGTAGATATAAAAAAAATCTTGAGCTTAAAAACGTGTGTACATTGTTTGGTTTTGGAGTTCATATTAAATCAACACATCCCTCAAAACAACATCAATGGTAAAGAGACAGGAAGACAGGCATCATGAGGCCGGAATAATCAAAGCAGATTCATGGTCAAAGTGCATGGTAATAGGATGGAGTAGATGGGCAACCAATAGCTGATAGTTTAGGTATATGAACATTTCTGACAAATCTAGAGGCAGAGATAATCTCGTTAGTTGAGTTAAATGTTGGAGGTGCGGCCCAATATCACTAGCTGCGTAAAAATATTTGGAGCACACATAAAAGGCATAGAAAATAAGAAGGATGTTTCTAAGATTAGAATGGCAAACCATAATTGCCAAATCTTGTAATGCAATGCTAGCTAATAGGTTAGCTAGTTCATCTGACTTAACACCTAATAGTTTAAATCAACCAACAACAACCATGACTGAATACTTGAAGGTAAATAATCTCTTTACAGTGCATTTTCTCTGATAGATGCTAGCTCTTATTAAGCATTCTGGTAGGGTCATGAATCTACTATTCAAACCTGTATTTGGTGGAGTTGCTCAGCCTTGCTTCCAGTTTAGCCCAGAGGCCACTTGTGGCATTGCAGTTAGAAATTCCCCTGCAGCCCAAAAAGCATAGAGTGCCCAATAGAGGACAATTATAAAAGACAGGTTTAAAAAACTGGTGATAGGACACCTTGTACCGCAAAGACAGTCAATTGCAATTCTTTCTCATGAACTTTGGATCCACAAAGGTTTTGTAGTTTTAAAACTTACCCTGAGCCGAGGACAGTGACGTGGTCCTGATTGCAAATTGTACCAGACATTGTGATCTGGCCCACATACTGTATGTATGATGGCACTTAAGTGGTCCACTTATATTTGCCAGAACAAAGCCACAAGCAGGCCTTACCATAGCCACATGTCGACCAAAAGCAAACTGATATAACCTGAACTTGCCTAAATCTGGGCCACAGGTAATTTCTATTCTGGTGGGCTGGATCTGGCCCAGACTTGACCCTGTTCTGGTTTATTCGGTTTGCACTTGGTTGACATGTGGCCATTCAATGGCTTGCTTGTGGCTCAGATATGGCAAACAGGAATGAACCACCTGAGTACCATCATACCATGTGGCATGTGGGCCTGGTGAATGTGTCTGGTGTGGGCCAGATCTGGGATCTAGGGCTCATGTGTTGGATAGTATATACTTGATTTTTTTCAGGCCTCAGAAATGGCATCTAGTGAGAAAAACAAAATGCAAGCCTTGATGTTTGCCCACCAAAACCATTGATGTTACAACTGCTATTACTTATTTAAAATAACTATAGCCCTGTGTTTGTCTGCTAGTAAGCCAGCCTGCTGACAATTCATGAATGAAGATAAAAGGAAATCTTTATGCTTTCCTAGGATCTGCACATCCAGTGAGCTTTAACTCAACCTCTGAGATTATATCCACTGTCCAAGGTTCATTCTATTGACATGTTGTACAGTCACATCCCAATACACATTTGAGGCATGTATGTTTGGTACACTGTGAGGTCAGGTGTTTGAATAGCATGCATTGGTAGTGATAGGCTGGTGTAGGTTCATTCTTTGTCCTGTTGAGTCCAATATGGCTGCTTCTAAGTTGTCAAAAACTGAGCATCTTCTTTCTATTTAGGTGCCACACTGGCGCCCACTGTGAACTGTGTCACTGGTCGACAAAGTTAACCTGATATGTGAGCTGATGGCCATTGTCCCAGGCATACAAAACCTTCTCTTTGGGGTTGTAGTCAATCTGGGTGGTGAAGGAGTATTCATTGGTGAAGGGCAAGCGTGGGATGGCCTCAGTGTTGGTATGGGTGTCATAAGCATAGTTCACCTCTCCTTCCTTTTGGTTGTACACATTGACAGCATACAAGACACCACAGATGATGAAGCAGTTCCCATATGAGTTCCGCTTGAGCCCTGTCCTCCAGGTTGTTTCCTTTTTCAGTGACAAGTCTCCAGGATCCAGTTTACTGATGACGATCATCTCTTGTTGGTTGTAATCGTAGTCCATCGAAGGGTAGATAACCCACAGGCCACTCTCGTCCACTGCAAAGTCAATGTCCGAGTGGCCCCTCCATTTCCATGGGGTGGTGTCCTCATAAACCACGTCATGCAGCAGCGTCCAGGCTGCCACGTATCGCATCCTCAGGTCATACTTGATGATGTTCTTGGTGAAGGCTCTGTTGTAGTAGAAGGCTCCGTTATAAACCACATGGCCTGTGCCTATCCAGTTGTAAGGCAGTTTGAAGAGGTTACTCCATCGGCCTACAATAAACAAGAATAGAACGTTAGGTTTTACTGTTATTATATAAAATGGTTAAAACACAATTCTTATATGCCCATGAGCACAAAACAGACAGCTGTTTCACCTCTGATCCAACTGCCTCCAAAAAGGCCTTTACATTTTACATAACATTTTTGTATTTCAAAAAGTTCCAAGTTAAGATGTTGTGAGAAGATCATTGATTTAATATTACAAATGTCTAACATCTAACTGACATCACTATTACTACCAAAAACAAAGAACAGTTCTGACTCCTCAAATATCTATAGATTGTTCTAGTAAAAAGGTCAAAACACACTTTTATAGAGTTTTTTTCCTTTTTTTTTTTTTTTT
>CAEMYA010000215.1:232377-260606 GCA_903131615.1 Diplodus sargus
TTTAAAAAAAAGTACTTTTTTAAATAAATGTTTTGACTTAATCTGTCAAATGTGTCCTGTCAGTTGTATTAAATACTCAATATAAATATAAATATAGAGGCTTGCAGAAAATTCCTTGCTGGAAGTGTACAATGAAATCCATTCTAGGTTAATGCTAGAATTGATACAGTATTAGGTGTAAATTACGTGTTTTGCATGTGGTTGGTTTGTATAACAAACAGCCAGCAGTGGTGGTACAAGGTACACCACCAGATGTCTGATTAGTGTGAGTGCAGTCAGATACAGCTGAAATCCTAAATTTTGTGCTTGTTGTCAATGTATTCCCCCTCCACCCTCTCTTCTTCGTCTTATCTGTGTGAGGGGCGGATAGCAAACCAAATATTATGTGGCATAGAGCCAACCACTGCATTGGGAGAATAATTGGCTATAATTTAATTATTGGTAGTAAATAATAAAAATGTCTCATTATCAGGACGAAACATTATCAGTCCGATAACTAATCCCTAATTTTTAGAGTTTGTAAATCTTGTTTGTAGAGCTGTAGAACCGATAGTGATGTGTTTCAGTACAAAGATTGGTTTTTCCACAGCTGACGGGGCAAGTTGGTCTATTTGCAGTTGCTCAATACTATTACTATGATGTAACCTTGAAACCTTGGGTTTAGGCACAATACTATCTGGTTAGGTTGCGGAAAAGATCTCTGGGTCTGTCAAGTTGTGTTTCATAAGCTTTCACCTGTGCAGTTACACACCAATGTCCAAGTTACCACACAGCGTGATGGCCAGACCATCAGGAGCAATTTGGATTCAATGTCTTGCCCAAACCACTTCGACATGTAAACAGGAGGAGGTGAGGAACAAATTGCTGGCTCTGTGGCCAGTGGATGACCCACAGTAAAACCTTTTTAAAAGCTAGGGTTAAAAGCTCTGTTTTCTTTGTCTACTTGGCTCATTTTGGAGAGCGATATGTGAGATTACTTTTCCTCGACCACTTTCCACTCTCTCATCTTGTCTCTCCACTTCAGAATGCACACATTTAATTGGCTGAGTAGCATCAAGTGAGAAGATTTACAATCAATGCAATTGGTCTGAGTTTCTTGGGCCGCTTAACAGTGCTGTAAAAGCTAGAAAATGCTGGTGATTAAACAAGAAACGAGCTGTCAAAATGTAA
This sequence comes from Diplodus sargus, assembly GCA_903131615.1. Classification (NCBI taxonomy): domain Eukaryota; kingdom Metazoa; phylum Chordata; class Actinopteri; order Spariformes; family Sparidae; genus Diplodus; species Diplodus sargus. Next base: position 233,548 of record CAEMYA010000215.1, read on the forward strand.
TAATGCTCTTATTATTTATGAGTTTTAGGGCCTGGACCAGAAAAACTGTATAGCAAGCTGGTCATCATTGCAAAACAAAATAAAGATGCAAAGGGTGCTCAAGACTCAAGCCCTGTGTTGTGCTTATTTATACATGATTACTTATCATGAGATGGATACATTTAGCAGTGTGTGTTTCATTACGCCCCTTCAAAGAGCCAATGACAATGTTTTTACACTGCCAGACTGTGTACACACTGGCTTCATGTGACAATGACACAGTTTGTTTAGTAGTTCAGACCTGAACAAACTTGTTGTGTACTGTAGGTATCATTTTCTAATCACATCCTTTCAGCTATCCTAACCTTCCACCCTCAGGAAGTCTGATTTAGATAATGATAATAAAAGGAAAGCCCAGTGAAGAACAAAAACAACGTGCAGTAGAACAGCCCCACCAACCCCACCCCTAAGGCCAGCCCACACTCTTAATCCCTCTCCACTGTGCCCAGTTCAAAGGAAAGGCCAGAGCACATGTCAGGGAACAGCAGGCATCACCGCCACTCCAAATACCTAGTCATCCGCACACAGCTGTGAGCTCACCGCACCATAGGATGCCTCACATGTAAGTGCATTTAGAAAGCCCATTGTCCAAACACATCTAGATCAACAAACCAACTCCTTAGTGGGGAGATCATCTTAACTCTCTTAGAGAATGTAATCCAATTCCTTAGTAGATTTAGATGTGGAAGGAGTTGATTTTCCCACCCACTGGAGCCATGAAACAACCAAGACCTGCATTCCACAGATCTCATCAGTCCCACGGAGCTCATTGGATAATCAACATGAATCAATGTCAGCATTGTCAGTAGAGAAAAAAACAAAACATAGCTATATGTTCTAAAAGGGCTGACCAATAAGTTGAGACAATAATGGTGTTTCGAGTTAGATAATGAAAAAGATATAAAAGTCAGAGAAATATGTGTCAGTTGGTAAACACTGAAAGAAAACCACTTATAAAGCTGCTCCTGCAACCCCAAACCATAAAACAGACTGTAAAAACAATTACATGTTAAAAATGTGGGTTTAATTGGGGTTGGCACTTTATATAACTGATACATTCTGTATCAAATACAGTATAACAAATGTATTGTAGCACGTTAGATACTAGGGTTGCCAGAATTCTGAAGATCCCCATTTCAATTTGCTTTTTGATGTTGAGGTCCTAATTCAGTTTGATTTATGATTCAAATCTGGATTTGTTGAACTGCATCTGGATTTGAAAAAATCAACTGATTCTTTTATTCCCTGAATATTTTCAAATTCTTCATAAAGATGTGGGTATTTTACAATAACAGCTCGACTTAGGACATTTCAAATAATATTAACCAAAAATGAGATTATAGACTAAAAGAGTAAAATATCTACATTAAGGGGATTCAAAAATAAACAACAAAAGATGTGAATTCAATTTGTTACAAAGTGTAGTTTCTCAAATCTGTCCCACGTAAACCCTCTTCCAAAACCATCCAATAAAGAATCTCTGAAAAAGAAAATAAACCCAACATCTGTGACACTGGCAGAATTACCCACAGCATCAGCTGATCGTCTTTGTGCACACAGGATAAGGGTCTGGAAATGCAGCTGCACGCTAAACCAGCTGTGTCATCTTTACATTTTTTTGGTTTGTTTTTTATTTTTAGACACAGACAAGTAGACAGAGAAACAAAGTAAAGTGAAGAGACAATAAAATACTGCGACCTTCACTCTATGGCTAATGGTTGGTAAGTGGGGCATTGTAAAAAGTAAGTTGAAACACACCCTGCTTGAAGTTGTCCAGGTTGCGGAACTCCACCAAGTTATTCCCGTAGTAATAGTTAGTGACATAGATCTTGGAGTCTTTAGCCAGGGGGTCCTTCATCCACGCTCCCTCATTGCGCCCATAACTGTGCTGCTTCTCTGGCTGCTCAATCGATGCTACAGTCCCTTCACAGTTGAGGATCTTCCCTAGAAGAAACAAGTAACATGTAATATTCCTGGGAGAGAATGACTTGTATTGACAAAGGCTTAATCGATTTCACATTCATACATATACATACATGTTCTGCTGCTCTGCCTTGGTCACTATAGTCACAGCCTGCAACAGAACACTGAACGTACCTGCTCTGTGGAGACTGGGCCGACTGTTGTTGTTGGAATTGTCCAGCACCAGCACAATGGTTGGCGCTGGTCTTTCAGAAGCTGGTGCACGATGTGTGGTGACAGTAGTGGGTGTAGCACTGCTGGTAGTTGTAGTGCTAGTAGTTGTGGTGGTGGTGGTCGTGGCAGTTGTGGTGGTAGGGATTTCAGTGATAGCAATAGGTTCAGCCACAGTGGCATCCACGGTTTCCAGGACCATTTCAGCTCCTCCGTCCTCTGACTGGTTTTCTGTGATGTGATGGACTGTGTACGTTTTGGCTGAATGGTCTGTGAGGGTGGGGAGGAAGTGGGCAGTCAGGCCAGGTGATATAAAACAAATCTGAGATTCACAAAGCTAGTTTTCATTCAAAATACAGCAGATGGCTTAACAAGATCAGACAGTCCTGAGGCTGAGTGGTGACAAGCTGCTTCTTGAGCTTGTTAATGTTGGTTGTATTTGGCCAGTATCACCCAGTACTTGTGCAGTCAAGTTATCAGTTTCTACTGTCTTTTTAAAGGGTTTTAAACCTTTCATTCACTGTACAGTAAATACATGACTCCTCAACAGCAGGAGACACATTATAATTTGCTGTGTTTATAGGTTCATATCAAAGAGGGCATTAGCACTGTAGCAAACAGAACAGCAACATCCCCCCTTTTCTGTTAACTTCTTTCTCCTCTCTTCCTCTTAACCACGTTTCATTGTCTAATAGTTTGAACTGGTTTGTAGAATACCGAGGCAACATTTTGCTTTTAACAGAAAATGATTTCATTATATCTATGGCATTCATTGGAGAGTGTTATGGCCTCAGTATGTAATTAAGTGCTTGTCCAGTTGCTTAACAAAAATTGTTAAGTTCAATCATGACAAAAATCTTAATTGACAACCTTTTACACAATAAAAATGAGACTAAAACTAAATAAAAAAAACAGAAACCTTAAAAATTGAAACAATTGTTATCATCAAAATATACAAATAAATGTGAAATAGGCACAGATGGACAGTTGAACTAATTACTGTTTTAATGCATCTGTCACATCACACGCTGTGTCCTGCAGATTGTGAAACAGTATCCTCCACTACCCAAAACTATCTCTTCTTCAGAGGCTGTCTGAGCTAATAGGCATCATCTTGTATTTTGCAACATTATATCTCAGTAATGTGCTTATTTGATCAGATTTATAGACTAAATGCATGCACACTCCCACTGACTCAAACAAAAGCTGTTTTGTTGCATGCTGGGACAACAACACAGCTGGGACAAACTGTGAAAACAGGCACGCAGCACACTAGCATGTAACATGTACTGTAACAATTTGGCACTTTTAAGGGGGATGGGGGTGGGGTGTTTCAAGCCTTTATTGGATAGGACAGCTGGGGATTTGAGAGGGAATTGGGGAGAGAGAGGGGACTACTGTATATGCAGCAAAGTGCTGCGGGTCAGAATTGAAACCATGCAAATGCTTAGGATTCAGCCTTTTGTACATGAGATGCAATTTTTGTAACTTTCCCTACAGTTTAACTTAACACAGTGATTGACAAGGTGTGTAAAGCTGTGAACGTTGGCCTGTCTCTCAAAGCCCTGCCACTCTCGTCTCCGGCGTGTGAATAATAATCGGACGTAATCCATTACTATCACAACCAGACTGCTCTTCTACCAAGATCAGCATCATTAGCATGGATACAAATGGCACGAATATTAGCGGGGATAGTGATGCTGCCACTCAAACAGAAGTTCTTCTTGAGGAGCTGTAGAGTCTGTTCTTGGTTAGGCTGTAACCTGTATGGTAGATTTACTACCACTAGACAACTTCACAGCTACTCTCTGTCTGCTCCAGTCAACAACACCTGTCTGCTCTGAGTGCAGTCACAGTAGCTTGCTCTCCGCCCTGTTTCTTAAAGGAGCCATACTACTCTTTAATGCCATATAAACCAGGCTTGGAGAATGACATGACTCCGAGATTCTGCTATAGTCCATTCCATTTTGAGCAACAACAACAAAAAACTTAAGAAAAAAGTCAAGTCGTTTGTCAAAAAATATATTTAGTGAACAGTGTAGCTCCTCAACATTGTCAGAAAATGTCAAAACACAGTAGAGTGGGAATTTTAAAAAACACCCAGATGAACTGTTGACAGGTGCACCATTCTGTGCACTTTTTGCAGTAAAGAATTGTCATACCATAGGAGAACTCAGAAAAGTCTGAAATATCACCTTCTTTTAAAGTTAAAATGAATAATTTTATAGAATATAATTTTCTCCTGACTACATAAACTAAGCCATTGTATTTGTGGCTGAGCATGCAAAATTACTTAGTGGATCTGGCAATTGTAAATGGACATGGCATCCATCTGTGTTCAGTAAAGCAGATGGGATGCACACTGTACAGATTTTGTTACTTCACTCTTATACAGATCAAAGACCTCTATATACCAGTTTGATACTGTGATGAAGATATTTAAGTAGTTCTTAAAGGACCATGGCAGTTTTTTGTTTTTTCAAAGGCTTTACTTTATATGTCAAATCCTTCATGCTTGACATTGCTGCTAATGAGTTTACAAACAATACCAATTGTATTTTCAGCTTTGGAAATAAACAAAGAAACATCGTATTACCTGTTACCGTAGTCAAAGTTGCATTCTAATTGCACAATGATGAAGTACAGACTTTTCAAATCAGTGTCCATTTATTTCTTCACTATCCAGCAACAGTTGCCTAATAATGCAACTTTTTCAGAAATTTCAAACTGGCACCAAATTCCTTAATTTCTAATCCTACAGTTCCTGTTGTAAAGTTATGGTGATGTATTGCTGGTTGTTGCAGCCACACAGTTACTGATTCAAGTTTTCAGGCTAAAATGAGTGTAGACAGGTAAAGTTAGGGTTTAACATTTTTGTTTCTTTCAACAACTGAGCAAGTCACTCAATGACCATGCTGTGGTTACACTCAGCATCTCCCTAAAAAGGTGTGCCAGAAGAATTTGAGAAACAAGCATGAAGGTGTATGAACCTTCATTTGATGAAAAAAGGTTTCTGCCACCTGCTCTAAATCAGAGATTATGGAAATGCAGCTGACTGGCTTCAGTGATTTGACAAGGGTGGCTGGGCTCACTGAGGTTCACATGTGTGGCAGAACACATGGTCTGGCAGCATTATGTGCGTGTGCCCTGTGCAAACGCAGCATACCTATTCACTCATCTAGACTTAAAGAGGATTGGAAGGAGTCAGGAAATGTTTTCTCTGCATTGGTGAAGGCCCCCACACATTGTTGTGAGGAGTGAAGCTGAGGCATGTCATGGACATGACAGTGTTCCATTGACACAGCATTCCATCAGCTCCATGTATTTTCTCAATAAAAGATTTGGATTTCCTGCTCACTGAATGCGCACCAGCAATTCAATCCTGCGAAGACTAGAGCAGCTTTGCTGAAACAACAACGGAATAAATCTTGTATTGAGGGGATTGTGTGTGCTACACAACAGTCGATTCCCTGTTTTATTGCTTTGCATTTAAGTGATACAATTATAGCTGTATCTAACAGTTGTGTAAAACAGCATTCTTAGGAAAACTTCATATTGTCTTCTACTGATATCCAAATCCAGCTAATAAAGATCTTGTCTCTGGTTCTATGACTCTCCAGCTGCTGATTGATCCTGATCCAGCAAAGTGCCATGTGGAGTCAGATTAGATTGCTGAAGAAACTCATTTGGATCATTTTCAACACCAACAGTGGATCACGCACAGATGATCGCACACAGATGGGAGTGCAAACTCAGCTAAAGTGCAAGCACAGTGTTTGCTTTAGCCCAGAGAGGGTGTCTTTCTATGAACACATCACTACACTGGGAGAGTACTCATACTGGGTGTCCAGGCCAAACTGAAAACTCTCACCTCCCCTGTGCTCATCCTCGTCGGTCTTGGCAGCTTTGTAGTATGTGATGCCCCTCACCACGCCAGGCTGGTGGCCAGCCACCTTGGCTTTGGCTGTAGGATCAGGCTTGACCGGCTTCCCAGGTTTAATGACCTCTTTCTTGGGTTTTATGACCTTTTCTTTGGGTGGTTTGGGTGGGGGTTTGGCTCCAGGGGTCTTTTTGTTGGGGATTTTTACAGCCTCCTTGGTTTTCTCATCATGAGTGTTCTGTAAACATGGATATTCAAGTTATGTAAATACACTAGGTCCTTTAAATTTAGAAAAAATTGAAAGTGTGATTGGACAGGAAATGTTCTGAGAAGGAATTAACATGTTAACACTGCACAGAGAAATATCATACAAAACCGGAATAATAAACAATAATGGCATTAGTATTATTGAAAACAAGCAACTGTTTGTTATATTTACAACTCCAAATCCATTTGAAATATTTGTCAGGCCTATAGACCTTTAAAACGCATTGACATCTTGCAAAATTCACTTTTTGCTGAGAGGTAGATGAGAATTCTCTTTATAGTTCAAAGGAAGGTACTACATCAACAAGTTAGCATAGTTTAGCATAAAGACAGGAACCTCCAAACTCACCAGCACCACCAAACTAACTAAATAACACAATATGTCTTTGTTTCATTTGTACAAAATGGAAACGTAATAAAGTAGACTGGTGGCAAAGAGTGATAAAAGTGATACCAAACACTCACTACAGTGAGACAAGTCTGATATAAAAATGTCAATACTGACACATGTGACTGGGATTGGACTTGAATACTACAGCCTGGATGTGAATTTCTGGGGGGGTTGGGGGGGATCCATCCCTCTCTGCTTCTGGCTTACACACAGCCTATCATATCCCTTGAAATTAGACCATGCTACAAGTGATCCGTGAACAGCCAATCAATTGTCAGGATCGCCATCTGACTGACAACAAGGTGTCTGCTTTTCTTGCTGTCTGATCCGGCGGCCAACAAGCTGCAGCCATGCCGGTAAACACACTGGCCCCTTCAGCCTCTGTCCCGGTCATCTGCTGCTCCTCCAGGTGTCACTCATCCTTTGAGTATGATTGGGTTTGTTAGGTAGAGTGGACAGACCTGCTCTGCCTATTTATGCGCAAGCGATAGCCAAAGTGGTTGACGCAACCACCAGGGCAATTTAAGCTTTACAATCTGCTGTACGAGCTCTGCCTGCTGGCCAAGTGTTTTTCAAACCAACCGCAAGAAAAACACAATCATAACCCACTGGCACAACAGTGAGAAAATGAGCGCTGACAGACAAGAAACTGTGAATTAAGAAGAGCAGGTCAGTTCGCTGGTATGACCAGCGAGCTGTTTTTTTTTTTTTTTACAAATCTCACTGATTTATAGCACTGCTTGTAAGGTGCTGCTAATATTACAACTACTTACAGTGCTACTAATAGAAATACTACAATACGACCAATTACTAGTTGTTTTGATGCTTCATGCTGCACGTGCATACAAACACAGAAAATGTTACTTCTAACCTGTGCTTTGTTCTCAGAGGAGTCTTTCTGTAGCAGCTGCAGGCTGAGGCTGGAGATCTCCTTCTTGATGCTCATCATAACGTTGGTGTAGTTCTCATATCTCTTAAACTGGTTGGTGAGGCTCATCATACTATCCCGAACAAATTCATTCTCTCGTGTAAGGTTTGTCTTGATTGTCTGCAAGATAAAAACCATGATCATGACAAGTGACATTAGCTGATACACTTAAACCCCCTTCCAATAATACATCTCATACCAAATGTTTAATTATAATGGTATGAGGAAGTGCCTGAGTTTGGCTGTTTACCTACCTCTTCTAGGGTGTTCATCTGAGACACCACTTTGTTGATGTAGGAGTGGACTTTCATTAGATCCATGCTGTAAAGTGTTCCCTCGAGGAGGTCCACCATAGATTGGAGCTGCTCATTCATGCCATAAAAGGAGAAGAACTAGTGTTATTCACCATTTCCTGAACACAGACCTGACCTTTATGTGCCTCTGTTCAACTGCACTAATAACTTAAGTGGTCTCCCAAACATTCACTGTGATTGCCACTATTGACATCCACACTCCACTCAATCAATAGGCAGCTATACTCTCTAATACTCTCTAAAGCTTTCCTTTTCAAGGTAGTATTTTCCTTCAGAGAATCACTTGGTTAATCTGTAGTTTAAAGTGAAGTCAGATCAAACATCTGGAACTGCCTTTTATCACATATGGTCCATAGCGTGCTTCTCCTGTCTGTGAAATATGAAAGTGTGCTTTAGATACATGCAAAGGTGTGCTGATGTGTTCACAAACTATGTGAGATGACGTACTGCTATAGTCAGGTCACAGAGAGTTAAAGAATGATTGTTTTGGCTTTCTTTAGACTGGGGGGAGTTTTATTGTCACTGATTGCTTTTGCTCTCGTCCTCTTTTACAGCTCTGTAAATGAAACAAGCACAGACTGTTGGGTGATTGATTTTCTTGTTCTTTTTTTTCTATTACCCCTGCCAAGGAGGTTATACCTTCACTCACATCTTTTTGTTGGTTGGTTGGTTTGCCAGCAGGATTACACAAAAAACTGTTGGATGGATCTCCATGACACATGGATAAGGGATGGGTCGTGGCCCAGAATAGACCTAATTAACTTTTGGTGACGATCCAGACAAAGGCACGGATCCAGATTTTTTTTTTTAATATATTATTTTCTTAATTCAAAGTCCCATTAAACGGGAATGCAGAGTGTTATTTGCTTCTGCATAGAAGTGTTTCCTTAAAAACAGTTAGATAGGGGGGTAATTGTCAAGAATATTGATTGGCATTTATGGGAGCCGATAGCATTAGCGCTGAATACGAGTTATGCCCTGTGCCACACAGCTACATGTGAAATTTGCTAACTATGCCCAACCATGAGTTCCTACCAAAAGCAGCCAATCATGTGAGAAGAGGGCTGCCCAAACATGGCTGCACCGGCAGCATCCAAGACCAACAGCTGCAATTTGACAACAGGGAATACAGAATACTTGCCTGGTTAAGTGCATGGGGCCACCAGGGCCCTTAGTTGATGGCATTATATTATTGGTTGAAATTGGGAAAACGCGATCTTTGGTCATTTCTTTGTTGTATATTGTTGAATAGATGCAAAGTGTGACCTCGGATATAATCTAGAATAGCTTAGTTGATGATCTTAAGCCGTTATAGGCTGTTTTGAAGTTGAGTGTGATAAAGGACAAATCAAATTTGATATTGGATGAGGCTTGATTGAAATAAAGGGGACTGTTGGGCCTAGGTGGAGGTATGTGAGTGCCATTCTAGTTTTTACAATTCTACAGCTTATTTTGTAATGCTAAATGTTTATGCACATTCTTACACACTACTCTATTTCCCAGGGTCTTTGTGACTTTTTGCAATGACTCCCATTTGCCGATTATGGCTGGCTTTAAGGACTGCAATACTGTCAATTTGTAGTTATTAATTATTTTCATCATTGATTCATTGTTATTTATATTCTCGACAAATCATTTGGTCACTAAAATGTTTCTTGTCTTGTCTTCTTGTACTGCCCAATCAACCGTTCAAAATCCGTGATATTCGATTTTCTGTCAGATATTTTTAATTGAGAATTCACTTGAACTAATTGTTTTATCTCAGCATCTCCCGCATTTGTTCATGAACAATCAACATTTTGATGCAATGGTGCTAATTTTGTACTTGTGTATAATGATCTTGGTAGTAAAGAAGTGGTAAAGGTGCTAAAGTTTAGTTCTTCCTCACCTTTAGCAACTCAGGAGCCTGTTTCTTCAGCTTCTCCATCTTCCACTCATTCTCACAGGGGTTGAGGGAGGATGGTGGGGCAGTACACGAACACTTACAGTCAGACCCAGAGCTGACCGTCTCCACAGTGTAAAAATCTTCCACCCGTACACTGCCACTCCGCAGCCGCAGGCAGGCATCCTTGCTCAGAGGACGCATGATGCACTTGCAACGGCAGTCTGATCCCTCTGACGTCATCCGGACGGGCTCGGTCTCTCCAAAGATCTGGAAGACAGAGTGGGAGTTGTCCCATGTTCACTTCCAAAAGAAAAAAGGTATTTTGTTTTTCTGAGGTCACTATATTCTTTCTTTAATTCTTGAATGTTAGTAGACACATGTTTATACCTGTCTCTGTATTGTGCTACTGGTGTAAACAAGCTGCTTCAAGGCTGAGCAGTAGTTAAACACACTAGTGCAATCCATGTAAAAAAAAGCAAAAAAACTGCAAAATACATGCAATGTGTTTTAAAGGCAGATGCTGAGCTGTTTTGTTCCATCCTCCACCAGTGTATCCTGAATTATTCCAGTCATCTATTCCATTAGTCTAACCCCTGCTGGTCTTACATGAATAATAAAACCATTTTTGTTGTAGGGAAACAAAAACAAAGGGAAGGAAAGTCATCCTGCGAAATAACCTCATGCTTCCCTTCTGTTGAATGTTAGCCAGTGTGACTCAGAGCAAAGCCTCAGGGACAAACATAACTTATAAGACCTGGCCTTTGGCTGCCATGTATGAAGAAAGAGCTTTGTCAGCCCATGGTCATTATTTAAAACAACAGGAAGCAATGCATGGCAGCCTGAGCAGACATTCTACACTCTTCCTCTGTGAAACAAGTGCAAGATGGCATATCGTGGAGACAGCTTTCACACAAGAATTCATCAGATTTACTGCATAGTTGATGAAATGTTCTGGTGCTGATATCATGCTGGCAGATTGAGGTCTACTGAGAAATCTGTGAATTTCTCCACTTATGCTTTTAAAATCCACCTTGCCCTGACAGTGAAAGGTGGGCCAGTTCAGAAGACAGTTAGATTGTAAAAACATTTTTTGTAGCAGCTGTGTCCTTTCAAATGCCCCGTGCAGCTGCCTTGTTGTGCACTGATCTCAATAAAGGTGTGTTCAGATAGAAACCAAAGCAAATTTTGGATTGCAAGTTTAGTGGCAAAGAGGTGATAATATTTCAACTTGAGGAAAAAATGAATGTCTATCCAAAGGCTTTATGACTCCAGTTCATACTTGAGAGGGTGAGAGGAAATGGAGAGAAACAGGAGGCACATACCAGGAGTTTTATCTGTTGGATATGCTTGAACTCAGTCAGAGCCTGTGCTGTCACAAATACTAACCACAAGCACATTTATTTCAAACACACGTGGTTTAGCTGGAGCTTGCTACAGTGCCAGCTAGCTGTTTGGGGGGAATAAACATTGACTGCAAAAATACTGAGCAGTCAATTTACTTGGTCCTCAGCCTGAACACACCTTAATATCCTTGACAAGGAATAGCTTTTTATAAGAGGACCTGCTCCTTTTATTGTGGTTCTTGTGGTGTCTTTGCAGTTTTGTACCATATCCACACTCACAGACTCAAAGACTTTGAGACATGTTCCTGGTAAGGCGGAAAACAGTTTTTTGACTTAAATCACTCAGTTTATTTTATTTTTAAACATTATGGAACTTTTCCCCTGGAACCTCTGACTGAATATGTTTCTACTTGTGTGTATTTGTCATCCCGTTTTTTGTTTTCATCATAAACGTATATATCTTAAAACATAAAATAAAAAGTCCCAAACCTACAATGCAAAGTGAAACATCACGTGCTGTCACATTCTCTTTTTATACCATCTCAGTCCCTTGCAGATGCTCTCACCCAGGGCTTACCAGGTGTGGTCAGCTAAATCCAGAAATACTCAGGGTTTAAGGCTTTAGGGGGGACATGGGGATTAGGCCTGTGTTTCTCTGCTGGGTTTTATGCTGCTCACCAGCTTGTTTTTCCCTCCACACCTGCTCTGAATCTGAATCCTTGTCAGCCCTGCTTTGTCCCCAGTGTTTTTCCCATCAGTTCCTTTTCCTGTCTTGTTTCCTCACCCTAAATGAGTGAAGGGGGAAATAAAACAGATGCAGCCAATGGTAAGGCAAATTTGCTTTCAGATGTGTGTCGTTGCTCTACGAGCTGCACATCCTCCACTATCCCACATTTGCCTGCATCCATGTATGTGTGACCATGCCTTCATTCCTCTTTTCCATGCTTCTCCACCTCTCTCCACCTGCACGTCATCCTCGTCAGTTTAGTCTCTATTTAAGTCCAGTTTAAGTTCAGTCCTTGCTGAGTCGCCTGTTCTGTTTGGCACAAGGTTTCCATTTGATACCCTACTTTGCACAGATTGTGGCAGATTGTCAGAAACATGAGTTACTATGTTAAAAGAGTACTCCACTGAATTAACATTGCAACATTTTCAAACTCAGTGGGGAATATTTGAAAGGTTTATACTAGCAGCAGCTAATGTAGACTTGAGCCACTAGCCTCAAATAGAGATTAGGAGCAAGAGGTCCGGTAAACTCTTCTGTCAAACTCCACACCATCATTTTCAAATTCGGAGTCTTCTGCCCCAACCAACGTTAATTCACTTGATACCACCTGATGCAACTTAATGGGCTTCAACCTGGTTTCATGCTAAACCATGTAATAGACCCGCCGGACCACCGTGTCACTGTTGGGTTTGGCTCACCTACCCTTCGAACAACACAGTGTCATCCCAGGGTCAGGTTAGCAATAACACATGGTAGCCACTGCTATTGGCCTCAAATGGGACTCCAACCCTTGTCACCTGGGTGAATGTCCTATGAATGAAAAACCTGACCAATGACCACAATGAATGAGAAGACAAGACTCATACGATTTAATTCTGGTGAGCTCAGTGCAGGATGCACAGGGTGCACGTATGTTATCCCTTTTATCAGGAGGAGACTTCAGCAACACAGAGATTCTTCATTAATGAGCTGTGGTCCTGTCCTGTGTCCATTTGACTCAAGCTCGGGCGTAGTTTTCCCAGAATATGACAAACACATTTGAAGAAACTCCGGTCAAAGGCTGACTGAGGTAGCAGCTCAGGTGGATATCCCCAAAGTGGTACAATTCTTTGTAATCTCTCTTTTCTATAAGGATGTTTTCCAATAAATGGACGAGGTGAGATAAGTTGCAGCCATACAATGAATTACTGCAAATTGTAGTCCCTGCCCACCTCACTTCGATGTAGGTATATAATTACATCTGTAGCTCTGAGGAGCTTTGTTAACCCAGAAACAATAACTCTCATGATGTTGTCAGGGTTGCTAGGACGAAAATATTCTATCGGTTGCAAAATGCTAAATGTAGGATCCAGTGTTTCTGTGAGCTAGACCCATACTGGGGACTACATTTCGTGTCTTTCAACATGGCAGCAGCAGGCTGAAGGTAAGGAGGATGTGGGTGCTCATTAGAGAAGGAATGCAGGCTGAGTGATGGGGGAATATAGAGGAGAGGAGGTGTGCTTTCCCCTCCATTACTGCAGACATATACTGGGAGGGGGTCTGATATGGGGCAGGACTCCTGTGTGCAGAGCCCGGCCAATGCTGACCCATGTCAAGCGAAAAGGCAGCAGGTTGACAAATCCTACAGCCACATGAAAACAGAGTGGATTAGCAGATTAAACTTCTTTAGCAGAGGCTATGCCTACGGGCCTGCAGAGCTGCATTGTTCAACCCCAGCCAGACCCCAGCCGCTGCATAGCAACATTAGCTTAAGTTGCTTTAAATTACAGAAGTCAGAGAAATTCCAGCCAGATTTCCTTTGGTTGGTACTTCATGTTTTGTATTGTCAAGAAAACTTTAGCTTGCAGGCTTTACTGCAGGAGAAAGACTCGGCATCAGTTTATCGCAGAAATTTGAATCATTCTGCCATTCAGAGTAGCTGCTTCCTCCTCCTGTCAAATCATTAGTTCTGGTATGCCTAACTGACCGTGCAGCATCTCATGCCAAGCTGACCTACCAGCATGAGAACAGGCAATACAATTAAGTGTGCTAATAATTAAGAGAACTGAGTATTTAACGCATGCTTTGAGCTTCGAGTCTTTGGTTTTGACCTCTCAAGTGCAGTCAAGTTTCAGGTCAAAAAGAACACGGCTCAAACATGAACTCATGTCTGCACAATGAGAGGAAAAGAGCCTGCACGCCGCAGAGAGCTCTATTAGATCAACCGCTGCAGCCTTTAACAGCTAACACACCCTGACAGTGATGAAGTGAAACCCCAATTGTGCTCTGGATTGCTAAAAACACAAGATGTGTTACACAATGGCTGCTGCATTAGTTAGCCTCAGAATTAAAGTCAGTGTTTCAGTAGCGCTGGCCTGTTGTATCTGCAGCCTTGTTCATATAAACAAGGATATCCTTTCCTTTTAGTGCTTTGCCAGCTGGCAATCACTGGGACAACTGTGTGGTGAAGGGGCAGGCTGAGCAGGTATCCTGTGGCAAAGCTCAAATATTCAGCTGCGTACTCCATCTTTGTATCATTAGTGCTGTGGTTCCTGTTATGACCTGCAGCTAATTCAACCCCCACTCTTTGGAACTATTTTCCCACGATTGCACAAAAAAAGGCATAGTAAATACCAACTGTAATCAATTTTAAGCCCATCAAGCTTATGATGGACTGTCCCTTTAAAATCCACATCATCTCCTGTCAAGGGTAGTCAAGACCAAAACTGAGGTTTGCATTCCTGTCCAGAGAGTACACCTGATTTCTAATCTAGTTAGTGGTGCTTATGATAAACAGTCCTACTGTGCCACTGTAAAGATTAACTTGGTACAAAGGGGGATTTCTTTTCAACTCTTCAGTCTGGAGATGAAACAGGAGGTCGGGGCTTAGACTATAAACAAAAGCACTGGCATTAGCATGGGGATGTTAATTAGCTGAACACAAAGTGTATCAAGCACTCGATGCTTTTGGGGGTACATATCTACATTCCGGCAGCTGTTTGTGTGTCCAGAGTCTGTAAAGCCATCAGTCACAGCCTATCATGATGCAAAAATGAGAAAAAGACCAACACATATTTTGCTTGATGAAAAAATGTTTAACTATAAAGAGCTTAATGAATAACATATGTGATTTTTTTAACACGCATTTTCACACTTGTTTAATTACCAAACAATCAAATCATCTGTTTTGATTATTTAAATAATGCTCTGAAAACACAGATATAAATCAGGCTGACAATGTGGCTGCCTAATAAAATGAATCGAAGTGTCTGTCTGGAGAGTGGAATGACAGATTTTGCCAGATGATTTGTTACAGCAGATGTTTATCACTGCTCAGTGACAGATATTGTTCTCCTTTTATTGAGCAGCAAACAAAATAAGTTAAATACTAAAACATGTGGGACAAAAATTCAGCGGTTGATTTGTAAAATGGTGCAGTTACTATTCACAGCTAAGATGATATGGGAATTGTAAGCGTGACAACTTCTCAAAAAGCCATCACGCATTTGTTTTTCATTACAATGTTACACTAAATTTGTATTTCAGTAAAGAGAGCAGAACTCTGCGCTCTGACACATAGTGAGAAATAACCACACCATTTGTGTCCACTGCAGCTACAGTACATTATCTAATCTGCACCATGGACTGTGATTTACATCTACAGCACAGGCAATACATTAAACACAACGCTGATATTGAAACTTATTCTTGAATTGGACCCTTGGCTACGTTAATGCATTCCAGACATATCAGGTTTACAAGATTGGGGCACACCTGCGTACAACATGCATCTGGCCGCAGTTATCGAGGCATTAAAACTGAATACAATCATTTGCAAATGAAATTTGTTCACAGTTAAACAAATCGTTCCTGAGCCCATCTAATAATATCCTCTGTACAATCATGTGCTTCACAAAGTGGTGAAACCTCGTTAACCCTTTCATATCCTTCATCATGATGCCATCATCTGTTACCAATGAACCTGTTTACCTGTGGAATGTTCCAAACGGGTTGAAACAAAGTTTGTTGCTCCTGTCCTAACTTGTTTAAAAATTCAGAATAAGCATATATTTACAAAAATCACTTAAGTTGATGAGGTCACACATTAAATATATTGTCTTTGTACTGTTTTCAGTTGAGTATATGTCAAACGGGATTATTACATTAGGTTTTATTTCATTTACACAATGTTCAAGTCTGAGAAAAAAGGCCAATGCGAGCACGTGGAGTGTAAATGAGTCTAATAAAATCACGGCTGTGCTGGAATGGCTTGTGGTGATATTTCTGTCTACTGTGGACCTGAGAGTGCATTCATTTACTTCTAACCATAATTTACAATGGGTCCCTGTCATACCCTGATTAAAAGGCAGCACTCTCACAATAGTTAAAACATCCAGATAGATTGATTTGGATCTTTAAATTAGCTAATGTGATGTTAAAGAATGGTCAAATCTATGTGTGGGGGATCCAGGAGTCTGTACAATCTATGGAGCTCACAACAGTCTACAATATAATATCTATCCTGACCATTATAAAAAACAAAGCCAAGCAATGTAACACCGGTGCACACCCTGGTCATGTGCAGGGTAATGGACCTGGGTCCAATGTTTAATGTTGACCCATTCACACTGACATGGATGACGCCAAAAGCACTTTTTTCAGGTCACTGGCTTTGTGTGAATGAGGTAATTGTCTGTCTCATGTCCAACAGCTTGCAGCTTTGTTTTAACCACAAACACAGAGACTTGACTCTGCAGACTGATAATGTTGACTCTTCATCAAACCCCATGTGACATCCCCAATTAAATGAAGTCATGTTGGCATAATATGCCATGACGAAATTGGATTTTATGAAAATTGTAGCATCACCCAAGGTGTAAAGCACATTAAAGCACCTGTAAGTAAATAAATACTTAATCATCATCATCATCATCATCATCATCATCCTGTCTTTGCCCCTGTTTCACACAACCCTCTGGTGCCCTCCATGCCCTCCTCGAAGCAAGCTTTGTTTCTTATTTATGCCAGTGCTATGGCCATGGGGACTATGACTGTGGCCATGAGACTGGAGCTTCAACACTGCTGCATGACTGCTGAGGAATGTTGTTGTGTGGAGAAACACATCATGATATTGTGGAGAATTACTGTAAAACAGCTGCCTTTACAAAGCCCTTCACATGGACTGATTTAATTGTGAATCATTAATATGCATGATTTCGAACATTTCTCTCATATTAAACTTGTAATAGATAACTTTTTCACTTTAACTTATCATTCTCGTGTAAATACTGATTGCCTTGTGCAATGGCTGTAAAACAAATTGACACTGGCTTTGAGTATGCTCTTCAGTCTGCCACCAAGACAGATTTTTCTGTCTGCTGTTGTCTGTTGGCATCTGCTGCATTACCTGGTTGCCATCCCCAGGTAATGGTGGAACAACTGGAACTAGAATGGCACTCAGAAGAGCGCATTCCTCTGCCAAGCCCACCATTGAAGCTAGTCTAATCCAATACCAAAAAAGCATATTTAAGTCTGCTAGATCTGGATCTTTATTTGGATCTGCATCAAATGATGATGTCCAGAGTGGTCCTGCCTCAAAACCGCCATTCTTTCTACCAGCTCAGTAAGTAACAACACCTGTCTACTTATTACGACAACCGGGTCTTTTACTCTGCCTTCTCACAGCACAGAGATGCTTTCTAGGTCAAATTGTAATTTTTACAGTTGTTTTTTGCTTTTGGCAATGGCAAGGCCATTAGCAGTAGCCATGTTGCTAATACCATCTTTGTGACAGTTATACTACAGAGAAGCACTAGGAGAGGGAGAGAGGAGTTGTCTGTTTCAAACTGCTATTAAAGGTTATTTATTCAGTCATTAAAACAACAGAAAAGATTTTGTTTATTTAGTTTGTTTGGGCACAAAAAAAATCAGTCAATAAAGATCTTTCTCCTCTGATTAAAATGTATTCCTCCATACTACATTGTGCACCTTTAATCAGAGGAGAAAATCCTTAATTAACTGATTTTTGTGTGCCTATACAAACTGAAGGACAACAACATTTCATACTGTTTCACTTTGTTTATATGTGGCGGACCCTGCCACCTTTCTAGTTTCAAACGGTGTTCTGGGGACCTTATTTTCCTCTGAGAAAAACTTGCTCATTTAAATATGGAAATATTTCTGATTTTGTTTTATTACCTCATTAATACTGTAAATATTAGAACTCTCAGTTTGAATTTCTCCGACAAAACTACGTATGTACTACGTATATTCATTCTACTACTGCTTATAGAAGTAGCACTATTAATGCCATTACTATGTGTCTTCACATACAATTACTACTACAAATGACACTTTCACTAGATCTTTACAACATGGGCAATAGTTTGAAGACAGCAAAATATTCCAGCCATATGATGTGTTAAATATGGGCATTATTGTGCTGCTGTAACAGCCTCCACTCTAATGGTTCCACTCTCTCTACCAGATGTTGGAACCTTGCTGCAGAGGTTTACTTCCACTTCGACACAAGAGCATTAGTGAGTTAGTCCAGTACTGATGTTTTGTGACGGGATCTGGCTCACAGTCAGAGTTTCAGTTCTTCCTGAAGGTGTTGGATACAGTTGAGGTCAGGGCTCTGTGCAGGTCAGTCAAGTTCTTTCATACAGACTGGCAAACTATGACTTTCCTGCATTGTTATGGTGAAACAAGGGGAAAAAACAGTAAGTGTTGACACAAAGGTGAAAACACACTGTTGTGCTATATAATTGTAAACTGTAACACTAAGATTTCTATTCATCAGAACTAAGTGACCTAGACCCAGCGAGGCACACAGTGGTCCACATACTTCTGACCATACACTAAACCACAAAGACTGCAAACACTGCTGCCATAAGTAGGCTACTACCACTTCACTAATACTACTACCACTACTATGGGGCGTTCACTCTGCACTGACCTATATTGCTGCTGATTTGTCCTCTGATTGTATCCAGAGCAGGCAATTGTTGACCATCACACACCATACCTGGCCATACATTAGTGACAGATCCTATGTGACAGAACATATGTTGTGTGTGTGTGTGTGTGTGTGTGTGTGTGTGTGTGTGTGGAGCTGGATTAGGTTGAGGGAGAGTGAGGGGTTACTGGAGTCCAGCAGCTGTGCAAACAAGGACAGCCAGATATTACTTGTACCCCAGTGAGTGCCATCTCTCCCACACTCTGCTGGCATCAGGCCTGTACTCACTGAAGGTATCATTACATAAACCTGTTGTTACTCATGTCACACAAAAGCCCTCATTGAGAGGATTACCTCCAATCATAAAAAATGACACATAACCTGAACCATCTGCCGGCTTTAGACAGGAAATTTAAAGGTCTGGCTTGGGAAAAACGTTGGTCGAGTCACTAATTTGTCTGAAGCAGAGGCACCATGACACGGAACACGAAGCAGCTACGAGGTGAGGCTGAGCTGCATAAGTGGAGGTTGGGATACTGTTATAACAGGATCAGCTGAGATTGAACATGGGCCATTATTAACTTTGAACAAGCCTTGTTTCACCACCGTGCTGTGATACACTGCAGTGATGCATAGGGGTCCTGGGAAATAAAGGGAATATGCACGTCTGAAACACGCCACTTCTGCATCTTTTCTTACCTTGCTCTGTGAAGACGCATCCTTGCACAAAACCAGCAGGCAGGCGAACAAATTCGTATATCTCCACATCGTCTCTCCTGAGTGTCTACGCGTAAAGTTCAGAAATCCAAAGCGAGTCACTGCCTTCTGTCCAGGAAAGTCGTGTGTCTATTTTAACTCCATTTCCTTGTCACACAGGGAGGATCATACAGTAAGTGTCCGTCTGTCAGTATGTGTGGATGTGTGTGTGTGGATGTGTGTGTGTGCTGTTTGGTGTGTGCCGTTTGGTGCGCCCTGTCTGCACCGCGCGCTCAGTCCTCAGCCCCCAGCATCATCTGTCATCCGCTGTCCTCCAGCGTGGGAGGGGTTTACTCACAGACACACAGTCACCAGTGTGTGGACGGCCGATAATAATAATAATAATAATAATAATAATAATAATAATAATAATAATAATAATACATACTTACAGACAGACATACATACAAACTTACATACATACGTATACATACAATACAATATTTATTATTTTCATCTTTACTATAGCCTTATCTATTGTATATTTTAAAAAAAAAAGTGTATAAAAAGTTTAAAAGTGGTCATGTAGGAAATACACCGCTGGCTGTATACAGTAAGAATACACTCATCAGGAAAACAGTACATTTACCTTAGAAATGTGAAGGGTTTTTGGCGCCATCTGCTGGACAATTAATAATATTAAACTGCAATCACAGTCATGAGTCTCTTCAGAGATGACACAGATTGTACAGGACTCGATGCAAATACAGGGCATGCAGTCGAATAATGTCAGCAGATGATTGACTTGCACATAATGCAATAGAATGTCAAATCAGTCATAGGTAAAATAGATATTGCGATAAGGAAACATGGTCAGAATAAACTGCAAGCGGGGCCAGAGTAAACGTTAGCTGCTGAGGCACCCTAGTCACTGTGCAACCGCTGGAAACATCAATAAATGGCATGGTTCATCACAGCCCAGGAGCGGAAGGCTGTCTGGTACCATCTCGGGGGCATTAGTGAAGTGAATCGCTGCACAGAGCCCAAAGAATAGTAAATGACAACACCATCAAATATAACCCCCAATAACCAAGAGTTGGTATTTGACGACCGGGGAATTAGACTCAACAATCAAATATCGTTTGGATCCCTGACGAACACCTTGATGGCTTTTTAATGACTAGCCTGCAACCTTTCCTCATTTGATACATTATATTTGTAGAGCTTGGATTGCCCCTGTTTTTTAATCAAAATCCCTTACTCCCCCTTATAATAGAGGGCTGTGCGACATATAGCCAACCTTAGGACAAAATAAAACCTTAGGTGTAAACTCATCCAGAGCCAGGCTTTAGAAGGCTGGAGGGCTTCAGCTATTAGGAATAATCTTTCTTTGTGATCTAGGCAAGCAAGCTCTCTGTCCTCCTTCATAAATCTTGTAAAACTCACTATTTGAGTATTCTCCTGTTCATGCTCGTCATTTGTTTAAGATTAAATTAGTTGATTTAATCTTCGGATTTTCATTTATTGTCTTTTTTTTTATCTATGGTTTTATTTCCTCCAAACTACAGTAAACTAACTGTGTAACTTCAGTTTTAATGCAGCACTTTGTAAACTTATTTTTGAAAAGCCCAATATGAATCAAACTTATCATTCTTATCCTTGTTTCTCTTATTATTATTATTAAAACTAGACTTTTGTAATTAAACTGGGTCTCTAGGTCGGGCAATAAAGCACAACCAACCTGACAGTGCTCCTCTCTCTGGTAATTGATATTGTGCTTTAGTAGTTTGTTTGAAAGTGTGTTTATTAGGATAAAACCCTGTGATTTGAACATCACAGTTCATATTACCAAACTCATTTCTCATTGAAATCAGCTTATGGTGCGGCTGAACCTGACTGTCCCTCCAGCCCTATGCTGCAGGCTGCAGAGACATCTGCAGGACGTCAAGAGAAACACACTTACCTTAAACCTGATAGGTCTCTGAAGCAGTAACACTTCAATCCAGTCGTTTTTTCCCCCCCACATATCAACATTTTTATTACAGGCTGTGTAATTATATGTTCAAAAGAAATCGTAATGTGTCAGTGGGAAGTTACATCTTTAACTGAATTTCCATCTTTCATTCCTTTTACTGCTCTTAGACTATTCATTTCATTTACTTCCTCTCTTGTGACCTCTTTTTCCTTTTCCTTGCCGTCCTTTAGTGCTTGTATTTGTTATCTTTAATCAGTGTATTATTCCCTTTACTGCTCATTTTCCTCCGATGTCCTCTTCTAATCGTCCTTTGTTTTTATTCTTTAAGTTGCTGCTATTTTTGCATTGTTTCCCTTCCCTCTCTCTTCTTTCTCTGTGATGTTGCCAATGTTATCACTTTCTGACTCATATTGACTTTTTGTGTTTATACATGTTATGTTCTGCCTTTTTGTTTCAGTTCACCTTACACTATATTTCCTTGTGTTGGGCTCGACTGCGGAGTGTTTACTCTGTAATATCGCCTTCCTGGGTTTCCAGCTTTTGCTTGATTGTCAAAGCACACAGAACTATATCAATATATTATATTACACTCACTATTAGCTGGTCTATAAATCTTATTAAATCGAAATTAGATTTTGATGGAAAACATACAGTCAGAATCACTGTATACTATATGACTATTAAATTATTAAGGATGTGGTTTTGGATGTAGTAAATCTGTAATTTAGGCAATGTTTAAGCAATTTAAAATGATTGACTACTACTCAACACACTCAACATTATTCTCAAGTTCTCAAGATATGTCTGTATCATAACATGCCATGTGCCATAAAACGCCATTGAGTTTAAATAGTCTTTAATCAACTTTTTTCTAGGCCTTATGGATTTTATACAAGTTACACAAGTGAAGTCTGATAGGTGATGCAAAAGCTGAGTTCTAAGAGAGCAACAGAGAGGAGAGTGATTTCGTGTCTGGCGTTCTTCACTTTGTACATTAAGGACTGTAAACTGCAAAGTCATGAGTGCACCGTCAGCTAACTAGAAACCTCCATCCTTCAGACTGCATCACAACACCACAGAGCATGCAGGCTATCTGCAACAGCAGCATGAGATGAGTCTACACTACTTCAACCCAATTAATCGACTAGGCTCTTCTAATGTGAAAACGCGAAAATGAAAACGCTAAAATCACTACGAAGACATGTTAAAACGTCTCCGTGGGAGAACATGTTTGGTTTAACGTTAGCTGGAGGCTAATTATTCTTCAAACAGGATGCTTTCTTTCACACATTACCACCAGAGGGCACTACACATTTTATTTCGTACAGTTTCGTACTGAAACTTCTCCTGAATAAGAATTAATCTTGCTGCTTATATTAAGATGCGTCATTCTACTAGTCAAACGGCAGGCCAACCTAAGTAGCTTCCAGAAGCTAATGATAATATTAGCATTTTCGTGCTCGCTTTCGGCTTGTTTTGCTCGGTGGGTGGCACTCTTCTGCCTTTCGGATTTGCAGATGGACTCTATATCCCAGAATGCCCGAGGCACGAAGTCCACCCGTTGCGTAATCTCTGTTGTGTGTTTGTGCTGCCTTCAGGTTCATGCGGAATAAGATAACTTTACAACATTAGACCACATTATATCACGTTGAGGAGAAATGAACAGAACATTTGCTCAGTACCGGCTTGTCGATTTAAAATGAAAACAGGCTTTGTGTGTCGCAAGTGTGATGAAATGATGAGTTCTCCTGTGATCGCTGACATTTAGGACAAAGTTTCCTAACATGTGATGTGTGTAAACATCACACTACAGAAGGCGTGCACCTATTTTGTAACAGCGCCATTAGTATGTCTTTTAAATCAATTAGTAAGGAAATTGTGAGGATTTGACACAGTTTTGTTGGGGTTGAGATTACTTTGACTTTGGTCCACTTTTCACGTTGGCTACGAAAATATTTTTTTTTCATTACATTATTAACTGGAAGACAGTATCATGCATTCTCTCAATTTTTTCATTACATTTACTTCTACACCTGAGTTCTAATTGGAAGCAAGAATACGCTCTTCCCCACTCTATTTGTAGTTCCTGAACGCACCACCCCTGGGGGTGTGGATCCAGTTATTCCCCGCTGACTGGAAGCAGAAAGCTAAATCATGAGACGGCGGTCCGAGCAGTGAGCCAGCCGGGCTGAGGACAGGGACGAAGCAGTGGCAGCTCGACTCACTTCAGACTGCACCACCACCACCACCACCAGCAGCAGCAGCAGCAGCAGCACTGTCCGCTCACCACCATCAGCAACAGTGTGCAGCTTTTTCGTGGCGGTGAGAGGCGACGCCGGGGCTGACCAGGGATCAGCCCATGCAGGAGGATGGAGGTAGAGAAGAGGACGAATGGGTTCGACTACCCGGAGAGAAACAACACCAAGTCTGTTAGCGGTGAGTAACCACGACCCAGAGCGTGGTCCTACACACACACACACACACACACACACACACACGCACCTACTGTATAAGACAGTGCTGCTGTGTGACGGGGTTACACCTTCCCTCACCTCCAAACATGAGAGCATGGCTGCACTAATTCTGACGAGCTCCTGTCGGCGCGTCCGTCTCCTGCATGTGCACCAGAGCCGCTTCAACAGAACACTTGCTAATGCGTGCAGTGGGTCTGAGCCCAGACGGGAACACACAGAACACAGAGGTTGTGTCGGCATTCTTATCTGTGAATGAACTTACGACCATGAAATACAGCTAAACACATGAATTGAAATGGGCACAAGTTGGACGGGAATGTAGTTTGGTTTGTGTCGTTGTTTTGCATCTGTGAAAATGTTTAATTGTGTACATTATTTCTGTGTGTTGGCTTGCTCCTTAGTGTGTGTGTGTGTGTGTGTGTGTGTGTGTGCGTGCGTGTGTGTGATCACTGGAGTGGGGCTTGCTGGGAACAGAGGTCGGAATGTTTTTATTTGGAGGTGGTCAGTCAGGCTCTGGGAGATCGTAAAAGGTGAACTTTTGAACTTGGAGAAGCCATTCGATTTTTAGTCCCTTAAATCCGGGGATGCACAAGCTGGAAAAGGTGGAAGTGAGGCGAGGGCATGGAACAGGCGATAAAGACTCGAGATGGGTTCATAGTTGGCTGGATTTCACCTGGACTGACGACACACCGCGACACACGACTCTGCTGCCTCCTGACATGGAGCTCACAGTGGGGAAAAGATTCCACCAGCTCACTTCTCAGTCAGTTGATTTACAATTTGCTAGTTCGTCCTATGTCTCATATTGATCACTGCCAGGCCCAAAGTAAGGCCCACAATGCCTTGCTGCAACGTCTGTCCAGGCGCCAGTCCCACATCGTGCCCCCATGCGGGTGACTGAAGATTTATTGACATTTCCAAGATTAAAATTCCTTTAACTGTGCCTGGTCAGAGCTCACTCATGCTGCGTAATGTGGACCTTAACATAGACTGTGTTTTCTGATAGGTATGTTTGAGTGTGTCACTTGGTTGCAGAATAACTTAAGACTTAATGAGAATAATGATCTGAGGTCCTGATGTTTCTTTTGGTTCTGTAATCCTAAGAATTAGAAAAGGAAAACAAAAGGAAAGAAATAATTACTACTGAATATATGAAAGGGCTTTTAGGCATGGAATTATTTAGATTTTTATTTTGTCCAAAAAACAATGAAAAACCATGATGTCAATCAATCACTCAATCAATCAATCAATCTTTATTTGTATGGCGCTTTTCATACAGAGGAGTAACGTAAGTGCCCTACAGAAATTAAAAACAACAACAGAAAAGAGAACCAGCAAATAAAATCAAACGAAGAAAATTAAAAGAAGATGTGACGATGTTTGTTGGGTCTGTACCAAACCAACATGTTTTCTGCCATCTGAAGAACAAGATTAGTGAGCCAGGACATCTCTGCAGCACAACAGCTCTTCATTCAAATGCTCTTTCATTGCAGTTTATTCACTTGGCCATATTGTGATTTTTGACAATATTTCAGTTGATTGTGTGGGCCATATTTAAAGTGTCTTATCAAGCTAAATGACCTCAAACATTCTCTGGTTCCCTTTTTCAAAATTTCTGGGTTTTGGATTGTTGGCCTTAAGAACATATTCCCCCTTTTCTTTTCTTTGTTTTTTTCCTTTAAAGATTTTTATATATGGGAACTTGTTGTCAGTTGCAGGCCTACTAACCTTAAATCACTGAGGATTTATCTCTATTTGTTAATATCTTTGCATCTACCACGTCAGAGTATAACAAAATTGTTGTTTTAAAAAGTTAGACACTGTCTTGTCTACAGTGCTGTATTTGATATTTACTGTTGTGGCCTTTTGGTTGGAAAAAACAAGGAATAAAATAATTTTATTTAAAAAATATTTTTCTTACATTCGTAAACCAAATCAGGACTCGGGAAAATCAATGTTCGGCAAAAAAAGGCATATGAATATAAATAGTTGATTATGAGAAGAAGGGACGACGTTACAGATGTTAGAAACTAGCTGGTTGGCTCTACACACTGATGTTGACTGTTGAAGCCTTTCTATCACCTCATATTGTTACACAGAAAACAAAGCAACCCAGCCCTCCTTCCAGCTCCTGCTCCTTCTCCAGCTCCTCCACATAACTGCATTTGAAGAACAAACTCAATTTCAATTGATCTTCGAATTGACCAGGAATTTCACTTGCCTCCTCCCACTATGCTTGTTATAATGTTATTGAACTGAGTGGAAGAAGAAGGAGCAGAGAGAAGGAGGAAGACAGGTTGGGTGGAGGGGTTAAGTATTTGTGTGGAGCTAATGTTTGGGCCTCGGGGGTTTGCAGGCTGGCACAGTGGGGCAGATAGACTGAAAGAAAGTGCTTTGTCAGCCCTTGCTCTGGCTCGGGGGGTCTGTTCTGTCCCTCGGGGCAGGGTGAAGGGGACGGCTGGCAGTGGGTGGGGAAGGGACAGGATGCGAAACCCCCCGCCGTGACGGTTGAATGATGAGCCAGGAGGAGTACAGTAGAGGAGGAGGGCCTGTTGCTGGTGGTGGTTCTAGGTGGAGGAACAGGGGGTCGGGGTAGGGGCCAAGCAGGCAGATGTGATCCATCATGTTGTCTTTTCTTATTCTTCTTAACTTGACTCCCTCCACTATCAGTAGATCTGTGTCAACAGCAGCACAGTGAAAAGTGCACCTCACCTCACTCTCTGTCTCAACACACACACACACACACACACACACACACACACACACACACACACGCATGTGTCTGTTCTAACACCACAGCCGCATTGATTTAGAAGAAAATCGTCATGTCAGCTGGTATGATAGTGAATCAGATGGATTTGTTTATTGATATAGTGACCATTCATATCTATTACATGACACATTTTTGCGGCTCTACAGAAATAAGAGGCAAAATAAGATTATTCCTTTTTATGTGCATAGCATGTTGCAGAAAGCAGCGCTAGTTAGTCTTGTCACTGAAAGTATTGATTATTCAGGTTTTTTACTTCAGTACATAATATAACACTGCTGCATATCATTCAGTGATTTG
>CAEMYA010000215.1:261038-313484 GCA_903131615.1 Diplodus sargus
ATTCCTTTTTGTGTGCATAGCATGTTGCAGAAAGCAGCGCTAGTTAGTCTTGTCACTGAAAGTATTGATTATTCAGGTTTTTTACTTCAGTACATAATATAACACTGCTGCATATCATTCAGATTGATTTGCTAGCATATGCTTTTTTTAAAATAGAACACCACATTGATGGCCTCCTTTTGCATTGACTTTTTGAAAAACAAATTAAATTGAAGAAAATTAGCTCAAATTTTCACGAATTTCAAATGTACTGAAGCAAGGGAGTAAATGGACTCCACCCATTCCAAGATAATTTCACCAGATTTGAGGAAATTCTTCACCCAGGCTGATTAGCATTTCAAACAGAGTGATTTATCTCACAGCATGCTCCACAGCAGATGGTTTTACCGTTTAAAGACAACATTTTGATGAATGAAGGCATCCTTAAGTGTGTTCTCAGTGAGGCCCTGTATATGCTGTAAAAAGGACAGACCAGGAAAGAACAAGTAAAGTCCTTTTCATGTGACTCTGGTATAAATTAAATAGATTTGTTTTTCTACAAAAATTAGAAAGAGACCGAAAGAGTTGTATTGATCAGACAAGATCAGATGATATCAGATATGTTTTGGCATGTTTTTCAGGCGAAAGAGAGGATGGACTTGATTGAATGATTTAACTTTCAGTTTTTAAGTTCAAATTAGTTAATAAGTTAGAAAATAAAGCTGAAAACAGAAGTGTACATTAATGCATCCAAATTCACAGAAAAGAATAATGACATATTAATCCTTTTTAAGAGATTATTGTTTCAGGTAATGTACCTTTAAATCCAGAAGCATTTGTTTTATTTTCTCTTCTCAAATCAAGGAATGTATATCAGAAAACACATTTAAAATGCATACATGACTTAAGCTTAAATCTTTTTTCCGTATATGAATTATTAAGTCTGTTTTAAATACCCTTAATTTCCACTTTTCATAATGATCAACAACAGTGGTAGTGACGGGTGAAAGTATCACAACTACTGATGGTCTCTTAGCTGAAACCTTTTACCCTGTAGGGTTTTATCTGGTCTTTATCCTTGTGACAGTGTCACTCTGTCATGATGTTCATGATGAGTCTTAAGAGGACGGTGATAGTAACTGCAATGAGTCTTGTGTTTTGTTGCACAACCAATGATGCGCTTTCCAGATTTTAAATGAACAGAATATACTAGTTGGTGACAAAACTGTGTCCAGAGTCTGCAGACGCACTAAGCAGAACAATGTGTTGGTTTTTAAGAGTAGGTAACACTTCCATTTACATTGCTGTCAGATTATTAGCAAGTATGACCATGACATTGTCCCTCATTCTGAAGTCCCTACACAATGCATGAGCAAAAAGTTACCTCTCATTGCATTTGCACTAAAGTAGTGGATTTTTGTCACAAGGTGACTCAATAGATTTGAAGTCTCCAACCCTTTTACAGCAAAGTTCTTTATGCATGTTGTGCAAAAAAGGTGACCATGTTTGATCAAGTTTCCCATGGCCCTCTAATTAAAACCAAAATACCACATGGACTGAACTCTGGTTGATTCGACTTCTGGTTGGATGTTATTGGTTGTAGTAGCCCTTCTCAGGTTTATTGTATTCAGGCAATTTATCTATTCAAATTAGCCAAATGAGTGAATTATAGTTTGTTTTTGCTCCAAAATAAAAAAAGTAGTGCCTGTGAGAGGACGCAGTTATCTTTAAATTCAACAGGAGTCTTTCCCTTCATGTTCTTTATGGACAAATTAATATTGTGAGTAATAGATAATGGGATCATTGAACTGTGAGGACTGTGTGAGAAGTGAGGCCTATGTTAGAAAGAAGAGGACAGAAGACCATAGTGACTGAGAGGTCTAGAGGCTGAATGTCCTTCATCCTGATGCTGCTGTTTCCAGGCAACCTACAAGTGTGTGGTCACAATGAACAGAACAAACAAAATGTATAATCGATGCGTATTACGCTTCCTTGCATCATCAAGAAATCTAGGAATGTAAGAGGGCCGTCTATGACCAAAACAACACAAAATTAGCCCCCCAAAATCAGTAAAGTTAGTCATGTTCACTTGAGTTTTGATATTCATTAGGGAAGGGTAGGTTTCTGGCTTTGCGGGCCTGGTCTGTGGTAAAAGCTTAAACTGGTTTGATCTTATGTGACTGACTGAACTGGGATTTGTCCGGAGAAGGTGGCGGAGCTAGCTGCATGAGGCTAGTTAGCAGGAGTCCGGGGTTAGATTATCTCAGCACCACAGGATGGGGAGTCCTATGTTTTGTTGTAATGTACTAGTGTTGAGAGTTGTCCACACAGTGCCTCTATAGAACTTAGGCTGATGTCCAAAAGAGAATTTCCATCAGTGTTATTTCATTTATTATTTTGATATTAAACTTTATAAGAAGAAAAGTTGAATGGTTGCTGTGTCACACTCTTGATGGATTGTAGTGTCACTACACTAAAATTCAGTATTACCTGTCTGATCTGGTATTTTGCATAATATCAAATTGTAGTAGTATTGTACCTTCACTTTTACTGAATAAAAGTATTGTCTACTTTTATTTAGTAGCCTAAAAGAAGCCACTGGAGGTTTTTCATATCAGAACATCTGGTCTGATATCTGACAGTTTTCATTATGATTGCTGACGCATATTGATTGGTACCAAAATAATGTTGAGCTTCAGTACCCTGCATGCATTAGTTCTGAGAAACACATTCTTCATCTAAAGTATGTGTCTTTATCTTTAATTCTTTCTAAGTTGTTAATAATACCTTTTTTGCGCTGTCCCAACCAGAAATCATTGAATAAATAAGATAAAAGATGACTGAAAAATATCAGTAAATATCTGACTGTTTCCCCCAGCATGAATGCAGACAATTGTGCCCAAGTTTGAGAAGCTTTTTAAATTAGCTTCAAAATGACACCAGCCTAAAATGAAAATCAAAGTGAGAAAGACACAAATTGATCGGTGACTCTTTCTCTTACTACCCTCAAGTAGAAACCATTGATGGGTTTTAACACTATGTGGGTGCACAGTAGATACAGTCATTTTATAACCAGCTGTATATGGCCACCATTGCAAATAGTATCTAAAGAAATGACTGTCGTTTGCATTGTGAACTGATAAAACTTGTGATAAATGATAAAGTGATAAACAAAAACACTAATGTGAAATAAAAAAAATGTATAGACTGCATGTGATTGGATAGATGCAATTTGATCAAAAGCTTCACGATTGGATTCTGTGTAAACCATCATCATCATTCATGAGTTGTCAATATTCTTGGTTAATGTATTAGATTATGAATGGATGAATCATGTGATCTATAAAATCTTGTGTCCATCACAGTTTTCCAACACCAAATTGTTTTAGCTTATAATGATTTTTTAATTGAAAACCATAAAATACTGACTGACTCCAATGAATAATCAACTTTTTGAAAATGTGCACATTTTGTTTGTAAATGAATTGAGAGAAAAAATAAAAATGATAAATATCTATCAAAAAGGAATGCAATTTAGAAATTCATGTGAAAAAATACTGTAGATAAAATGTTTGCTCCCCAAGCTGTACTCATAAGATGTATCAAATCAATTGATAATAGTTCGAAATCTTTGAGTTCAGATTTTTTTCTGTTTTGCTTTGAGAAACTTAACCTCTGTCATCTAAATGTGCTGTTTTGAGAGTTAACAAATGTTTCTATCATCCTCATCCTCACACTTAGCTCTTCCCCCGAGGCAGTGCCTGTGATTTTGTTGTTATGCGGACTGTGACGGTCTCATTGGGGGAGGTGGCAGTGAGCGCTATGGAAACGGTGACCAGGGTCAGTGGGATGTTGCTCTTGAAGCATTAATGGCCCGGCTCTCTGCTGACCTCCACGTAACCCAGGAAAGTATTTACAGCCTCCACTTGATCCATGAGCTACAGGCCGGGATGGCACACCGGGCTGCTCTCTGAGATCTTTTCTCGCTTGATCCTGGCAAAACCTGAGGCCTGTACAGCTGCTAATGAGCTGCAGGGGAGGAAGTCTCACACTGCCATAAGCCATATTTTGCAGGAGAATCCATTACAGTATGGGCGGCAGTTGTTACAGTGACACTGGTGATCTGTGAGCCATGCTATTGTCAGGCCTCTGTGATATTCAACACGTAGCATAGTCAGAGGTCATAAATGTCTTCAATTTGAGTTTGAATTTGGGTGGAGGATGAGTTTACAGGCAGCTGTAAAACACTGAACTTGGTATGTAGCGTAGAGATGGCTTTCCTGTGAAGCGGCAGTGCTGGTGGGTGCAGTTGTCATGGGGGTTATAAAAGAGCAGCTGAGGAGTTTCAGTTCAAAAACGCTATTTCCATCTGAGAAGAGTTTTCCGTTAGCAGTCATGACGATTAGGTGTCACTTATTTGGACATTTGAATTGGAGAAGAAATTGGCACACAAGTCACAAGTGATTTGTCTGGTGTATGGATGCGAAGGTTCTTCCATGCTCAGAAAACTGGAAGTGATTGGCTGTTGAAGTGTGGTCATCCTCAGCGATTTACAGACGGAGACAATCACCAAGCAGCCGAGCCATTTCACAGCCAACAGCAAAGACACACAGAGCTGTACACATCGACTCTTTTAACAGCAATCTGCTAAATAGTTACTGTCCTCATTACCTTAATACACACACACAGTTATGAGCAAACGTTGATCTCACTCACGTTTATGTTTTAAAGTACTGTGAAGCTCAGTTGTGACAGGACTAAAGGGGAGGAGTGTGTATACGATGGCTGCTCTGATGTTTCTGTTATTGAAAAATCTATTGATATTTTTCCTGTTGTCCATCAATTGTTCAGTCTGTCCATCACACTGATCCATAGCTCAGTGTGATGTCTTGTTTTATCTGACCCACAGTCCAAAAGACTAATATATTTAGTTTACAATCATATAGAATAAAGTGGGAGATTCTCACATGATAGAACCCATGAATGACTTTAATAACAATATTTTCTCAATTCAGTTTCTTGCAAACGACTAACTGCCAGCTTTCAGACTAAATTGAAAGAGTTTTAGGATGCTGTTAATTGACCCTAAGAGAAGAGAAGGAGCAGCGTACAGAGGAAGGATATAACCGTGGACAGGGTGCAGCTCAGAGGACAAACAAACGAGAAGAAAAACATTTCTAGCTATTGATTAGCTATTAGCGACATTTTCCCATTTGAAAAAAACTACTGTACTGTTTAAGTTGTACATGGTGCAGCGCATGACATTAAAGGTAACATGCCATTTATTATGGGAGTAAATACTGACAGAAACCCCATGGAACCATGGCCCAAATAGTCACCTGGGAACATTTACTATTTTAACTGTCTTTTTTATTGTCAAATACGTTTATTGTGGGTTTTAGCCTTTATTGAGACAGTGACAGATGAGAGACCCATGAAAGTGGGGAAATGGAGGGGATTACATGCAGTGAAAGGGCCTGGTCTGGAACTGAACCTAGAGCTTTGGTAGCACATGCACCATAAACAATTATGCAGCAGGTGAGCTACTGGCGCACCAATGACATTTTAATTTTCTAGAGGAAGGAAGGTGATCAAAGCATACACATGGATGAGAATAAAGGTTTTCAGTTTGCTGTATAGGAATATACCTTAATGTACCTTAAAGTATTAAATACCTTAAATTACAGTGGATGATTACATTTTGAAATGACCTATAGTAAGGGGTGGACAAGATGATAAAATTTTACTACTGGATTTCTTTGTTTTTTACAGTAACAGTATTCTATTACAAAAAAAAATACTCTACTCAAAACATGATTCTACTTTTTCTTCAATGGGTTGGTAATGTTAGACAACATGTCTTTGTGCTAGTGAGGAAAAATAACTTCGTCAGATATATCACAGGGCCCTGGTAGTCTCAGCAGAGATTAACAAAAAGAGATGCATCCAAATGTAAAAAACACAGTGAGTCTGCAAGCTTTTTTTTTTTAGTTTTGTAAGATGATTATTATCAGATGGCTGCTATAGGCCTGAGTTTGCACAGTGCAATACGCTTGCCGGCTCTGTGAAGTAGTAAAACTCTGACCCCTGGTATGATGAAAGGGAAGTTGCTCCTTTGAGCGTGTCAAGCGACGGTGACGGAGCCCCCGCCCCTCTGACCACAGCGTGACCCTCAGCCCGACTGCCCGCTAGGATCAGCACAGAAAAAGATATACATTCATTAGTTTAACATCACATAAACTCATAAGTTCACTATGAAAAAGTCTTGAGAGGCTATATAAAGAGGCCCCCATCCCAGTGATTGATCTTACAGGCTAATTGTAGCCAACATTGTTGCAATAAATCAAGAGAAGGCTTAATAATAATTAGATATCTATCAGTTATGAATGAATTTCGCTTTGAAATAAGAGGAAGTGCTAAAAAGGCCTACTACTTGTGCATTTTTCTCAGTCTAAATCCATGTATGGAAGTGTCTCCTTAGTTCCATTGAAAAAACTGTTTGGCATGGCATTTCTGAGGATATATATATGTCTTTCCTTTTTCCCTTTAAAGTTTAGCCTAAAGTTTCACTTACTTGTGTCTTTGGAATCTGCAAATGAATAATTCAGCATTTTGGGAGATATAATTAAATCACTTTCTTTCGAAAATGAGATTAGAAGATCAATATTAATATCATGGGTCCATGTGTTCAGTATGGAGCTGATTAACCATGAAGTCTGGAAGCAAAAGGAAACAAGCTTGCCTGGCTCTGCCCAAAGGGCCCGCAGGTTCGGGCTGAAAAAATACGCAAATGAATCATCGTTGTTCACGTGTGGTGAAGAGTAAGTCTGGCTGTCTGCTTCATGGAGAGGAGCAGACACAGACCTGACGCCGCTGCGTACTATAACAAATGTATGAGGAAAATAATGCAGGCGTGAGGGGGGTCGGGTTCGGCCGGGTTCGGACTTAAAAACCAGCGGGCCGGGTCGGGTCAGGTTGTAATTTTCAGGCCCGTTGAGAACTCTAGCTGTTGGTATGAAGAGCTTGGCTAACTGTTTTCTTCTGTGTATACATTTCTGTGTATTTAAAAAAAAATACCAACTGAGCTGCATGTGTTTGTAGTGATGGACATAGGTCAGGCAGAAATGAAAACCTCATACAGTATATTTTATTATTATGTTAAGTCATATCAATTTTAATCTGTTTTTAAAGCTGGTGTACTCTGTCCTGCATAGAAAGAACTGTGCAAAAATATTTTTAGTTGATAATAGTAATAATAATTAGTAATATTGTTGAAAATGACAATACAGGTCACGGAATAGATTTAAACTATCTGAAATTATACTATAGAACTCAACATAAATATGTAATATAGTTAATGTAGGGTTCTTTTGGCTTCCTGCGATGAAAATGTTATTTCAAATTGTGACTGACATGACAAAGTTTAAAACCCTTCTTACTCATTCATGGCAAACTCTTCCCTGTCACCTCCAGATGATCAGACAGTGTAAAGCCACTCAATGTGAGAGCATGAGCTCGGAGCATGCTCTGTGAACTTGAGTAGTGCTACAAGGCAGTGCTGTGAGTCTGTGTGCTTTGTCAGCCTGAAGCAGCGGGGAGGACAGAGTAGGCATTGTGCTGCGCTGTGTTACACACTGAGGTCAAGGGTCAGGTGTATAGGTCAAAGGGATGACTGCAGAGCAGCATGTGAAGCCAACACATGAGTTCCTTCACAATCTGTCATATGTAATATTCACAATGGAGCAGTCAGAGGCTGTCATCAGAGACTGCTAATCAGGACCAAGACTGTGGTGTTAAAGAGGGCTATACAGTGTTTGATTTAAGGTTTACCTGCAACACAGGTATAAAGTAGCACCCCTCTCATATGCAGCTGGCCATTTACACCCATTGGATGCAACATTGACCAACCATAAAGGAACAGTAGGGCTTTGATAGCAGTTATCTAGATAGAGTGATTCAGCAGCAGCCGCCCTCATAAAGCCAGGTGGTCACATAACAGTGACAATGTCTCCCCTCTCCACTTGGTTATAACCCCATCTGCTCCTTCAAGGGTGTCTGAGGCAAACTGAAACTCTTTAGTTTCATGGTTGGGAGTCTCTGCTGGGGGGGGGGATTGACTGGTGCCCACAGGGTAAAGCAGCCCTCTCTGCTCTGACCTCTCAGCAAGCACACGATTCATTCTGTCCTGCTGCAGAGTGAAAACAATGATCTATTTGTGGCTTCTGCTGCTTCCTCTCATCCATCTTACAGTTAGGAGTGGTGATTGATTGATTGATTGATTGATTGACTGATTGAGTGAAAAGCTGACGTCACACAACCCACGACTGTATTATTTAAGCGTAATCTTACATTTCATTTCCCATCTGTGCTGTCCTCACTGCATCAGTCAGTTACTAACAATGCCACACAGATAAGTTTAGTTTACCAGTTTAGATTGTATTCCCTCCACAGTGAGCCAGAAATATTGAATGCACTGCAGAATGTTAAACAGGAGAAATCTGCAAGACACCAAAAGATGTCATGAACTGGCTGTAGGATGAATTTGTACCTGTTGGATTATAGTCCTCAGAAATCGTAAAAGCAATATTTATGTGCCAGTATTCAAGTAATCAATACTTTTCACACAAAAAAATGTAGTTAGAAAAACTAACTGTAAAGTTTTAAAATGTAAATGGTAATCTGTAAAGTCTTAAAATACAATAAACATTTTCTTTTTTTACTTACCTCAGTATTGTGTACTGTAGCATCACAGCCTGATAATCTGACTGACCAATTAGTAGCAAGTCGCATATCCATCGGATGTCACTGTCAGTTGCTATAGGTGAAACTACCACCACAGCTTCATATTGATCTTGCTGACAGGGATGCCAGTTTGAAAGACAGTAGATGTAGATGGAACTTCATTTGTGCTGTTCAAAAATGAAACTTTTAAAATGCTTTTACAACACGGTAAACACCACAAACATGATTCCATTCACATCCATTGTATTGGGGTGGAGGCAGAAATCTATATAGCACTACGGGTTAGTAGGAGAAAATGCGTTTTTGTAATTTGGTCGAACTGACCCTTTTTAAAACCTATCCAATAATTTAGTGAGTGTGTTTTGTAAACCAAATTAGAGGAGAGGGAAGGCGTCAGGAGGTCTGTAACAGTAGGTTAGCTATGCCTTGCAGGGCCTTGTATGTGATTCAAAGAATTTTAAAGTCTGTGTAAAGCCAGGGTAGAGCCGAAGAGGGTTAATGCAACAGATTGCCAAATTTTTGAACAAACTTGTTTATTTATTTGTGAAAAGTGGCTAATTTTGATGAAATAATGGATGATTCTTATGGAAAGACTGTTTTCTTATCTCTCTATTAGCTGTTGTTGCTCAGTCAGAGAGGGGCAGAACATCCTCTTAATGGGGTTATTCACAGTAACAAGGAGACTTAGTGGGGGCATCAGAGGTTCAAAGAAACACTGTGACCTCACAAGGCTTTAGTGGTGGGATGGTCAATAGCCAGGTTACTCTGGTATCTTAATTCAGCCTTACAACTGCCTCACTGACACCTTTCTCTAAAACGCTGTCATCATTTCCCCCCTCTTTCCTGGGCCGTGTTATAGCCAGGCCTGCAGTGTGACATGTGATAGATGGTGACTGTGTGGTTTGTAGTGCTGAGATAAGAGCAGGGCTGGCCAAGCTGGCAGGTAGAGGCCAACCTACTCAGATAACAGGCTGGCGTTGCCCTCCACTGGCCATGCGGAACCCCAGCCATCTGGGACAGAGGAGCAGGGACAGTGATGAACTGATATAGGGGCTGTGCTACTGCTGGGAAGGGATTCCTGGGCAGTGCTAATGGCTTCAGGTTGAGGATTTCAGATGATTGGGGAATTTGTGGCCTCTTACCTCAACAAGTCCAGCCATATGGCACTAGTAAGGAATGTGAATTCTGCTGTGTTATATTCCTTACAGTGTCAGATGTGTCTTCTTATTGAGCACAGACTCAAACCTCAACTAGAGTTAAGTTTATTTGAACCACACAATAACAGAAAAGTTTAGGGACACGGTCCTTTTCTTTTGTGTCCATACCCATAAAGAACAAATGATGAAATATGAGCAGCGGGCTCATGGTCCACTGGTTTCTTTATTACAGATAAAACCTGCTGATTTGGGGTATTTTCTCGAGTCAGAAGGATTTTTAACAAAATGCAGTGTTTTATGTTTATAGTTCACAATACCCATACCTTCAATCTTAAAGCACTGCATATTTATAGAATAATCTTTAAGTTAGTGAAATGTTCTCAAAGTTGAACGAGGCTGGGTGAAGCTTTCCATGACAGCCTCAGACACCTCTTAATGCAGAGCTTTTTCTATCAAATGAAAGTAGTAAAAAATGAAGGGGACACGTTCAAATTGCTTCTTCTTTGTAAATAACAGTCAAGATACCCAAAGATATTAACTTACAATATTAACATACATTTTAAAAAGCAAGCTTAAGAAGAAGCAATCGCATTTAAGAATCTGGACCTGTTTGGCATATTTGCTTGAAAAATAACAAACATATGAGCTGAACATTTTGAAAAAAGTTGATGACCGTTATAACGTATCTTTAATATCTTTAATCTGACTGATATTTGAGACGGTACTGTGCGTGGCAGCCCTTCCTGCAGCATATGATATTTCTAGTTTATATTTGTTGAGTCATGGTGACAACTGCCTGGCTCCATTGGCACAGATGAACCTGAGTCAAGAAGTGAATTCTTTAGAACAGAGATTAAACCATTGGATGAAGTAAATACATGTATGTAATTCTGGCTTACACTTGCAAATGCAAAGGTCCAGTCCTTTTGCAAGCTATAGCTGCCTCTGCTGAGACTGATACAGTACTGAGCCACTTGTGGTAAACACCATATTGAGCATGCATAGCATGTCTCCATCCACAAGGAAGGAGACATTGGGGACAAGAGGTGGTATGTTATTTTGATGGGGAGCTGATTGCGCCGGAGGTTGCAGAGGTTTTAGAGGTGAAAGGTTAAAGATGCAGCCTTTCTTTGTCAACACACAATGGCCCAGAGCAGAGCAAGCTCTGGCTGTATTGGCTGCTGCTGGAAGCCTTCCCAGCCTCAGGCTATAATGGTCAATAAACTGTCAGGAGGATTAGCAACAGAGACCACACACTGGAAAGCTTTATTCTTTAGTGCTTTTCCATTATAAGTGAACACTTCAGCTTTTGGAGTATAGAAACAATGTTTAATCCTGATGGCAGACATGCCGCTATTAAGAGCTGACTTGAAAGCAGCAGAGAGAAAACTGAAAAACAGATGTGTGGGAGAACTGATTGACCAATACCCTCACAGTGTGTCCTTGGACGGACATTGGCTTTCGGTTGAAAGATCATTTTAACAGAGAAATGTATGATTGTGTCTGTAACAAAAATATGGTCAGAGTACAAAATAGAGTGAAGTTCTGATGTGCCTGGCTACACAACAAGTCTTACAAGTGGATCGATTGAATAACGATGACTTTAACAATCGCAATAATCTGGCAAATATGAGAGATATAAAAGAATGGTGAAAAAGAGAATGAATGGTGGAAAAGGCTTGAGGAGCGTTCCACCATTACTCTCCTGCCTGTTAGGTCACACCTGGGGATCGACACTTTTTGTCTGCCATGTTGGCGGTGCGTCGAAGATACAGCTGCTAACGTGAGTTGTTCAGAAACCTTGTTTTTAGTAAACTCTGTGTACACAAACAATCTTCTCAATCATCGTGTTCATGTGTAGAGACCCTGATGATACTACAAGCACAGTTTCGTGTTGTGTTGAGCCTTCTTAGTGTTTTAAAAATAGCTATTTTGATACTATCGTAAGAGTGCCCCAGCACTCCATTGAAATTAGCCTGAACTGAATTAAACTGCCTGAAAACGAAACTACGGTAAATCTTAAAAGTGCCTCTTTCATCGTAATTATGCTTTTACACAAAGTTTTGACTCCTATACATTCACAAATAAAGCCTTGGTTGCTTTTTGGCGAGAGTTTCACTTTAATTTAGAAGTATCTGTCTGAGATTCCTGCCTTCAATCTGATACAATGAAGGGTGATGGGATTTTGGCCTCAGAGGTGGTCTGGGCTGCATGTGACCACATTCTTTTAGCAGTGTGTACGCACATGTGTCTTTGCCCACATTTAAGGATTGCCTACTCATCAAACTAGTGTTACCATAAGAAGCCACAACAGCAGGCACAATGGATTATACACAGTCTGATTGAACTGAGTGAACTGTAGTTCACTGTGATACAAACTACATGTTTGGCTTCTCTTAACCTGTCAATCTTAGCAGCAGATGTTTGTGAATGCACTGTTTGTTTCAACCAACTCAGCAAGTTACTGCAATGTCTCCTGAATCCATTAAGGAAATTGCAGAATTTGGAGTTGATGAGTTAGAGGAAACCTCTTGACACAGCTCCAGTAAATTCTAAATCTTGTGTGCGTTCTTGTAAGTATCAAATTAAATAAAACACATTTAGTTGTTTCTTTCCTTGTAAAAAAAGGGCCAGATTGTCATAGCATTGTTGATATATAGCACAGTCTTACCTCTCAACAGCAGTTCGAACACACTGTTTCAACTGATCTCTAGTGTTTGGTGTCACAAACCGGTCCCAAGTTGGAACGGATTCCACATTTTCAAGAAACCATGGACTCGATAAGATATGTGAGGATTTTCCAGTCCCTAAAATTTGTCTTTGTCTTACTCCTTTCACTTTCGACATGGAGGACAAGATGAGCAAGGACAACGTGTATGAATGTCACAGAGCGGTGACAAGATTTGTGGTGAAGTGATTACATCCCTCTGCCGTGGTTCAGCCTCCTCTGTTTAGGTGTGCAAAATGCATTAGTGGTGTCTGATTATCCACAGCAATATCCATGGACTTTGACATTGTTGCTGCTTCCATAACAGCAGTCAGAAATAAAAAAAAATAAATTATAATATACAAAATATTTAACAATCATTTATTTAAAGTTTTGGTTTGTAATTGTTTTTGTTGATCATGTCTTTTGGAGAGAGTGTTATTAGTATTATTTAGTTTGCAACCAGCTGAACACCCCAAGTCTCATCCTCCCCTACGATGGCGGTTAAGATGTAAAGATCTTGAAATGGCCTCTCTAGATTCAGTGTTTGTTGGGCTGTTCTAGGCAATGTAATCTGTGGGACTCTGTAGATAGAAAAGGCTCATTCTTGTGTAACAAAAACACACCAAGTCTTAGTTTAAGCTAATTATACATACATACAATGAAAACATAATCATGAATATTATATTCCATCCAAACCCCCATAAATCCCAGATACTGGACATTTAAACATACTACAGAGTGTTAACTGGATCTGAAACAGTCTCAATTTACTACTGATGCCTCAATATGAGCTACATAAACAAATGTGATTGGCTGTTTCTATAGTTGTTATAGCTATTTTTAACTGGGGAATGTTGATAACTTCTCACCAAAATGACAACCAAATACCAAACCAGATCTGTTAGCTGTCAGATTACATTTAAACTAGGTGGATGAACAGCACTAAAGCAAAGCTAATGTTTCATTATCATGTCGCAGTTATTAATCTTACACAGCCACAACAGATACATTACCTCTTTGTCATTCATCCTTCCAACAGCTGTGTTTAAAAAAAGAAAAAGAAAAGTAGTATAAAAAATTAGTTTCCTCTTTCTTACACTTGCTTCCTTAACAAATGCATGTGCTAGCCAGATCAAGATCTTGAGACATGAGGTGGTGCTCATACCACTTATGTCCAGAACGGCCACCGGAATCAACAAAAATAAAGGTAGCTTGCCACCATGCGTTAACAGGTTAACTGAAATGACAAATAAGTGAGTTTTAAACATAAAAGATTCTACTAAATTGAGTGGCAAATATATTGTTACAGTAAAGCAGTATAGTGACAAAATACTTAGATATACAATCGATATATATAAGACTGACTAAAGATTACAGATTAACTTAAGTTTTTGCCTCCATGTCTGTGCTGTAGTGAATTAAGATTTACTATGTTATTTCTCAGTCTTTTAGTGTCATTGTGGTGTTTGGGGGCCTCACAGACATTTATCCTTGTATGCATGCATGTTCCTGTGTTTTAAGTCAATATGTGTGTGTGTCTGCTCAGGGGAGGTCGACTGAGGCACGTGTGTGTTGGAACAGTGCTTGTGTGTGTTGGTGTATGCTCCGGGGAGAACATATGCTGGTGTTGACTGTGGGGCAGGGGTGGAGGTAAGGGGGGCAGCTGGCGTGTGTCAGGTCAGGGGTCTACAGCTGTTGATAGCAGGGTGGTACACTGACACAGATAGGGGGATCTGAGGCACCGCCAGCCCACACTCTGCACTCGCCTGGATGTGAGTGATGGAGCCTGCCGGGTGCCTTGTAAGTGAGAAGTGGACGCTGTGTGTCCAGATGCTGGCTGCACAGATGGCCAGGCGGCTGATGGAGGCAAGATGGGGGAGAAAGTGGGTATAAAATAAAGCTGAGAAGGCAAGAGGGTAACCAATATGAACAAGCAGATTGCCCTGGGGTTATGGTTAGACCAAAGTCAAACAATGAATCAGGCTTTGTGTTAAAAATCAGATTAGGCCCTGTCTGAATCAGTCAGGGGGATCATAAATAGGAGAGGTGGAGAAAACAGTCTTTAATGTACAGTTAAAAATATTGCACGGATTGTCATTGGAAAGCCCTAATAAAGCCCAGTTATTATTTTCATTGCCACAAAGCTTAACTTGTCAAGAAGACATTGGCCATTTTGCATGTTGGCCAAAAGATTTATGCTGTGGATCAGATTAAATCAATTTTATTTACAATGACATTGCCTCAGTGGGCTTTATGTGATTGCGATTTTGGGCTATATGAATAGAATTGATTAAATTTTTTGTGAGAACAGCCTTAAAGATTGAAATCATTATCCAGACTTGGTTAGTGTAGATGGCACAGAAAGTGGTAGCTTGAGGAAAGCTTGTTGAGGTTTTGTCAGTAATAATTAAAAAAAAAAAAAACAGCAAAATACATCTTTCAGCAACTGTAAAGCTGACTTTTTGATGTTGTGCCTTGGCAAATATGTATTTGGAGCTATTTCTGTGGGAATGTATTCACCTGGTGCCTGCACTACGACACTAAGGCACAGTAACTGTCTTCCCCTGCTGGAGACTGTAAGCTTATATGACCAGTTGTTTTTTACATTACTGTTTGTTGCTTTGTTACATTTGTTATAGAGACTTGGGGGTCTTGACAGAGCAGGGATCTCCTACTACATATACTGTATACAATTCTGAGCCTCACCCTCAATGTCTCCAGTGTTTTCTGAGGTAGAGGCTAAGTCACAGTCTCTTGAGTGACAAGTTACAAAATGATCCACTGTCGCTCTGTACACTTGGGATAATACAGAAAAGTGGCCAATATCTTTCAATAATATGTAGTCATCTGACTACTCCACTGTTTGGGATAGGTTAGGTTAGGTTAGGTAAGCTTGCTCACATGTTTGCATGCGCTATGATTTTTTTTTATTTGCTAGTAATTTGTTGGATTCCTGTTAATGTGTATTTTACATACATTCGGAAAACTCCAGGTATACACTGTATGCAAACACATCAAGAAACACACAAAAAAGGCCCAAATGAATTTGGTATTTGACCTTATGCGGCTTGTTTTTTGTGATTGGAGCAGGTCCCCTTTAAGAGATGAAGGGTCTTCAAGATTCTTTAAAGATACATTAGCCACCTTATAATTTCTCTGATATTATACTTCAGAGGTGCTTTTTATCCAACAATTGTTTAATTAATTAAATTGGCACTATTCTCTTAATGGTGTAGCAGTGGGCTCTGGGGCCCCTGTGGCTCTCTGGCTCAGGGTAGTTTCACTTTACTTGGTTGGGAATATTTTCACATCCTTGTATTTTTTCACTAAAGTGATTTCTTGTCTAAAGTGATTTTATTTTTCTTTATTTCTGGAAACTGTTTGAACTTATAATATTGGAGTGTATACATAGAATAGCCCTTTTACATCAAACTTGTGTATTCTGTAATTCTATTTAAAATAAAGGAAAATTCTCTCAAATGTTTGTGTCAGTAGTTTTGAGAAAATTGTCCAAAGCTTAATTGTATCATTACATTATGCATGCGAATCTGTCTCTGTGGAGAATGTCTTGGAGCTCACCTGCTTCTGTGTACCTTTTTTCCAGGCTTTTACAGTGACCATCCTTTGGAGTCTGAACAGAACGACGGCATGGGTGAGTAACAAATGTGCATTTATTCTCAAATGGCTACAGACACAAGGAATACATCCTTGTCAGTATATTTTCAAGCAGAGTAAGTTTTAATGTTTTTCCCACTTCATTCTTCTTCATTCAGTAATCACTTAATTAATTTGATTTTTCACCACACAACAGTTGTACATGTGTCAAATAATAGAATTCACATAACCAACTTGTCTGCTCATACCACAATCTGGATCATTTTTACTTTCTGGTATGACATTAAATCATAAGATAGTAGCTCCATCTAGTGGTGAAGAGAGGTACAATTCGACCATTTTTTTGAATGGCTTATCATTTCGTGTCAAATCCACAAGAGGGGAGTATAGACTCAATATTATTAGAGCAACGTATTATATAATGACGGGTCACATGGCTCTTAAATAGAAACTGGGAGTAACGGTGTGTGTGAAACAAAGACTCACGGCTACAGATGAATTAAAACCAGGATCCTCTCTTGCTTCAGGAAGAGAAAGTTATCTTTCTGTTTTCTATTTTGTTCCATTGTGTTTGTGTTGATGTGATGAAAGGTTACAGCTCACACCATCATCATTGTGTCATGGATGAAATGCAAACCTAAAATGCAAGATGTAAAAATGTCAGAAATGTGTAACTCTTAGCCTGGAAGAAACTGGGAGCAAAGGGCCAGGGGTGAGCCAAT
Source organism: Diplodus sargus (assembly GCA_903131615.1). NCBI lineage: Eukaryota > Metazoa > Chordata > Actinopteri > Spariformes > Sparidae > Diplodus > Diplodus sargus. Next base: position 277,964 of record CAEMYA010000215.1, read on the forward strand.
GGTCCAATGTTAAGGTCCAGGTTCAAGCGAAGTTCACTCAGGACTCCCCTGGCTGCCATCGCAGCGCCAGGTGGCACCATGGGAGGGTCAGAGGTCAGTTACAGTTCAAAAACTGCTGACCTCGCTTTGACTCTGCACTGACCTGATTGTGTGCAGCTCCTCTCTGGCCTGGGCTTTCTCATTGCTCCCTCTATAAACCTGCAAGAGGAGAAAGGAGGGGTGAGGTGGGGGTTGCTAAGAAGTGGAAGGAAGCAGGAGAGGAACTATTAAACCTGTGCACACAGTGAATGGCCAGCATTGTTGCGTGTTGCGGGAGGAGGCGTGGATTTATGAGGCTTAGCCTGATTGGGTTGTAAACTTGACGAGGTGGGCTCGCTGCCGCGGCCACTCTCTCTCTCTGTTGGCCCTATTCTCCTCCCAGGATGCCTCGGTGCATGCACTGGGCAAGGGTGATGCTGGGGTCAAGGGAGGCTGCAGCAGGGCTCCTCAGGCTTGTAAATGCTCTGACAGGGGTGGGAACTCGGAGACCCCATTCAATGAGCAAAAACCCAGGTCAGGGGCCAAATAGCTGAGTTAGCAACAGCTGTTTTCAACACTAGCTCTGTAGTAACATCAACTCGGATATCTCAAATCAGTAGGTGTTGCCTTTTTTTTTTTTTTCAAACTTGGAGCATCCATTACCATCTGAACCTGAATTTAACCCGCAGATAGTCTTTGTTGGGGATAGATTTGTAGTTCTTAAGGTTATAAACCTATGAGAGTGCAGTGCTGGTAAAGTCCATAAAAGCTACACACTTTTTTTTTTTACTCACTCATCCATTTGGATCATTTTTTTCCATCCAATTGCTCAAACTGGATGAACATCATCATTTAGCTTTTGCTATTTCTTAAAAAATTAATTAGAGGAAGTCTCTTGAAGCACTTAAATCCCTCATTTAAAATATGTTTTGTAATCTGCAATCACAGCTTGTTTTGACTCCATGGCTCCTCCTCTGGTCACGTCTGGGCTGACCTGGCTCTGTAGACCCTGCTGCACCCCCACCTCCATTTAATCCAACCACACAGCTGACCAATAGCTGCTCAGCAGGTTACCGTGGAGATATTAAGGTTTTTTGGTGACTACCTCTCTGTCACATGGTTAATCATTACCAGCTGGAGATGGAACTTTCTCTGCACAACTTGAGTTGTCACTGACTGGATTTTCATGCAATTTCCAGTTCTCCACAGTAATAATCATAATCTCCTGGGAAATGTACACAAGAGGCATGAAAATATGGGTAAATAATAAGTGTGTGTGTATATGTATGTGTATGTATGTATGTATGTATGTATGTGTATATATATATATATATAAGTAAGTAATATGATGACATTTTTTTACATCCCATGTCGGTAATGACTTTGGATGATAGTATGTAGTTAAAAGAAACACCTGGATTTGATAAGATATATATATATATATATATATTCTGGAAGAATGTCTACTTTCATTGGTCGTTCATCTATCATGAAACATACCTCATCCATCAGCACAAGCAGCTATGACTCCTGTAGTACTGCAAATTCCAGGCCATAAGGGGGCAGTAGATCCATGCCAGACCTTCATGTGATGTATGCTTCCACGTGCCACCTGCACTCAGTGAACTCAACACCCATATGGAACTACTTGGCTGGAACCCAGTACATGCCTTTCCTTTGTCCTCACATAACTGGGCTAACTTCATATGCCTGTGTCCAAAAGTCATCCAAGATCACCAGGTTTTCATTTTCCTACATGCTACACGTGGAGCAGTCAGACACTTTTCTCTGCTCATATCCCTCTTTGTTTCTTTGAGCTGTTTTTCTCCTTGAAAGTGGATTTCACTGTTAGCTTCAGGGCTGTGTTTAGCTGCAGTGAATGTGTAGATAAGTGGATGAAGAATGAAGGCCACAAGTAGCGTTTTTCTTTCAGTTGATTTTCCCTTTCATCTCCCGTGGGTGCCCCAGCCCTCTGCACTCAAAACATGGCGTGAGTGCTGCAGAGTGTTTGGGAGCTGCTGCTGCTACTGCTGACCTCCATGCTTTCTTATCATTCTAGCCTTTAATAATTCATGATTAGCCTAGATTTGAATCACCGTCCCTTTTTTTTCTCGCTTGATGCAACTTGCGCTGGCGTTAGACTCGGGGTCAGCCTGCGGAGTGTTTCCAGGTCAGGGAGAACTGGGTCACACTGTTCCCAGTGTCAGTGTCTATAACTTCAGTGTGTGATGACAAAGCCCTACTCCACAGGGATAAACAAGCAGACTTTTGTGTGGCCGTTATATATATGTAGCAAACAGTATCTGTCCGTCGCATATAGGCCTCTGTAGGTATACTACTTTACTCCACGCCGCAGCAAACCTGCGCTGACATTTCATTAATTCATTTACTTATTTATTTGTAGATTAATCCCTCATTTTGAAGTCAGTAATGTAACCCAGAGCTTTAAAAAGCTGCAGACTTTAAAGAGCTTAATTTTTCAGAACTGTGGGTTTTCAGAGAGGTTTTCACTGTGACAAGAGAGCGAGAGAGAAAAATAGAAACACAAATGTAAAGATAACTGATGAGAAAAAAAAGCCTTAATATTTTTGTCCAAAACAATTGAAGACAAATGTGGACACCAACAATGCACAATTAGACAATTAACCGTGACCATCAATCTAATCTAAGATAACATAATAAGTATGATTTTGTAATTATATTATTATCTCTGAATGTGTAGAAATGGTATTAGTTTGCTCCTTATCAAAACAGCTGAATCATCGAGACAAGAAGAATCCCAGGCTGCTTCTTATTGTCCCCTCTGACATTTTACCACCTTCAGTACAGGAATAAACTGGTGTATGGCAGCCAGAACAGATCCAAAATGCATAATGTGTTTGAAATTCCCCAGCATGTTAACACAACCTTACAGGGCAATTAGTGTGAGATTATTACCATATGTCCATATATCCTTCAATTACATGCTGAAATGTGGTTATGAAGCTGATTAGCTGTCCAAGAATCGTGGGATCATTCTACTTTTAAAAAGCACATGTATTCGAGTGATTTGATTTGAACTAAGGCAGAATTTTGCATGTTTCTCTCTTTCACCTCTGTGTGTTAGTTACAGTGTGGATGAGTGTCCTGTAATTACCTAAGTCCCAGCACACAGCAGCCTGTCTGTTTTAAAAGTGTCCTTAACAGGATTCCCTCTAGTCTTGATTTCCCTTAAATATCAAGGAGTTCGGAGAGGTGCTGCACACACACATAGTTTGGGAATTTGAGGTCAGGGGATGTCAGAATATACAAAGAACGGTAGCTTTGTGAAACATAGCCAACAGGATTTTCCACAATGTTTCACACATTTGTTGCAGCCCAAGTAGAGTGGACAGCAGACAGCAATAAACTGGAATAAATGATTTGAGATCATGGAAAACTGTCATGTTAAGTAATGGAAAATCAGATTATAGTCTTGGAATTTAAGATCTCGGTCAAGGTGGGAAGTTTGCTTTAGGCAACATACTGTACTCCCTATCTGTCAGTATAAATGGCTACACTTAGGGTACAGTCAACAGGACTTAGAAATACAAAATGAATGTCTGTGAAACTATTTGTTTTTATTTACCTAGATTATCTTATACATTAAGATTTCTGCATGCACATAATTACAAAAGAGGTGAATGAAATCCTGTGTGTGGTGCTTACAGCTTTGAAAAATGGAAAAAAATATCTACAACATCTTCTTTAGAAACATGTGTCCTAGCTCTGGATTGTCTGTCTTCAATTGTATGAGCACTGCAAATGAAATTCCCTCCACTTCCATTATGTTGGAACTCTGACAGCCAAATATCTCAAAACCTGGACTACGAAGATCACAACTATCTGTGTCCAGGTTGGTGGTTTTCAAATTAATTAATAATAATTTGTTAATTCCTTGTTGTATGACTGTATATTGCAATAATAGTCTATGACTGTAACAAAATCTCACAGCATATCATTTGGGAACCACTGGTTTAGAGTACACCTGTGGTTAGAGAGAACATATGACTAACTCATTTGGGTGACCTTTTTAAACCAAGCTTTAAGCAATGTAATACGATAAATGTTGGAAGGGCAGCTAGGAATAACTCTTTGAAAAATCAGAACTTCAGTGCTAAGATATCCTTTACATCATTCGACAAAGTCCATGCAAAACTTTGGTTTCCATTCATTTTCCACATAACAGTTAGGTTTATTCAGCAGTCTTGTTTGAAGCTCATTGCACACTGGTTACTGAGGTGTTTGAACCGCAGTCTGCATTCATTGATCAGTGAGTTATTTTAATGTAAACCCACCGACAGCAATGAATGTTTATTGCAGCCTTAAGAGTGAACGCCTCCTGCGTCACAGCTGATCAAGTGTGTGATGGATTGTGTCCTGGCCGATTGAAGTTCAGGTTTGATTTGTTGTCCACCCACAGACCGTGGCTCTGCGTTTTTCCTTGTTGTGAGGGCAGAACTGAAATGACAGCCTCCAGAAGATCATGTGCATGTGAGCGTTGGCATCCCTCAGGGTACAGTCAACGGTCGATGGTTTTGGTTAGAGCTCAAACTCACCGACAGCGTTGAATGTTCACTGTGGGCACCAGGAAGTGTGTCTCGCCATCAGTTTGTTTGATTGATGGCAGCAATTAAACTTGCCAGAGAAAAATCAAAATTTACAAAACATTAGAACCATTTATTTGAATTTGTGTTCAGCCTCTTGTCGCTGCAGTTTGAGACAGACACTCGTTTCTTGGTTCTCATCCAGACCAAATATGTATTTAAAATGTCTTTTTTTTAAATCCAAACATCTGTTGAGTTTTTGTAAGTCTGCTATGTCAGACCTGTCACACTTGGTTCAAATAATGGAAAATGCTGACTTTCTAATGATAATGATCACTTGGCTTCATGTTTTTTAGTATCACAATCCTGTGTGTATGTGTGTGTGTGTGTGCTTCTGCGTTTCTTTTGGCCTGTTTCGAGCAACTCCGTGCCAAGATGTGTTACCACCCATGTCGATGTGGAGGTTCAAATGACGTTGATGAGAAGCCAGCAGGAGCGAGGAGAGGTGGTGATGCAAATGTTCTGCTTAAAAAAGCCCTGCAGACATGGTGAATGCCATCATGTTGTCATCATTATCACCTTCTGCAAAACTCCTAACAAAACTCCCATCCGACTCCATCGAGCTTGTGCTTCTTTTACCGTCAGCCTGCAGCAAGAAGAACAAAAATAAAGGGAAAAGAATCAGAAATGGTATGAATAAAAAGGACCGGAGTTGACGTCAGTCAGGCTTGTGGAAGGCGGCGAACTGGCACAAGTGTGATCAGAGAACGCCGCTGTGCCCTACAGCTTAAACTAGTGCACTGCAGTGTTGAGCTAGTTAGAGATTACTGCTCCCTTCACCCTGTGCTGAACCTTAGCTACTGCTCTGGGAGTGCGCCTTCCTGCGTTTGCCTCTTTGAGGTTGGAAAATCATGCAGTCATGTTTTATTAATGCTCTCTCTGTCTGTCTCCCTTTTCTGTCTCTCTCTCCCGTCTTGCCAGCTTCCCTCAACACAGACAAAGATTTGGAACACTGTATTTTGTTTGTTCTGCATCCTCTTTTCACGTAGAATTTTGGCACTTCATGTAGGTTGAGGTTTTGATTTGAAGAGGTACTGAAACCTGCAAGGGAGGTAGTCGATATATGATGCAGCTCATTGTAGAGAGATTTGTTGCAGTTCTGCAGGATTTGTGTTATTTTAGATCAATCAGATGGAAAATGAGAGAATTGGATCTGCAGATTTTCTGTGTTCTCCACAGACTCTCAGAAAACAGCCACACTCTCCTGCTCTCTGCATAATGAATGAACACTTTGGGAAGAGGGAGGCACAATTCACATTCTCCTGCTTTGACACAGTTCACTGACCATGGAGACAACATCATTAATACCACAATATAAGACAAAGCATTTCTCTACTTCATGTGTAACATGAATTATTTTCATCACAGGCGTCGTTCCTGTCTGGTGCTTCCGCCCAAACAAAAGCCCAAAAGTCAGGTCAAGATGAATTTGCGTTGAAGATTATTATTTTTTATCTTGAATCAAAATAACAAACATCGTGTTTGTTGTTTTAATAGATGGATAAAGAATTGGAAACAGCTATTTTTTGGATAGTAGCTTTTAAGTTTTATTCATATTCCTACTTAACTTTACAATCCATGGCCAGCCATCATTCTTCTTTGCAAATGTATTCTCTACTCTAAGAAGGTCTTATTATGCCTCTTTAGTTCCTTTTAAAAAGTATAAATTCTCCCTTATTTCCTAATTTCTCTCTGTGTTTGGGACAAGGTGGGAAGTAATAGTTTTTTCAGTCTCTCTGGCTCGAGCTTCAGTGGCTTCCCTTCTTGGCACTTCCACCATTTGGCTTCATGCCCGAGACACAAAGAGCCTCCCCCCCTTTTTTTTCATCTGACTTGACTTCCACTCTCTCTACACTTCGGAGAACTTATGGGAAATGTGTGTACGTTAACTGACTTATTCATTGGTTGGAGGTGTGGCTGTACTTCCGTGTGTCAAGGTTCTTGATAATACCACTGCTGCCGTGGTCCCGAGAATCTTTGCATAACTGACAAACTTGCAAAAGTATAGCATGTTTAAAAATAGCTGGGTGAGCATGAGAGCCTGACAGGGCCAAAGTGAAGAGTGCAACAGTGTGACTGAACCAGTGTGAACCCTGCGTCGTCAGCACATTCCAGGGGTTGGACAATGAGAAGCACACAGTGTACTCTCTGTCGTGTTGCCTGCATAACTGACTGGTCTGAAGCCAGGTCTCCACACTGCTGGAAACGAGGTGAAGGCAACACAGTTGCAAAAAAAAAAAAAAGTGAAATTAGCTAAAACTCAGAAGGTTGGTTTATTATAGATTTCAGTTATGTTGGGACTGCACACATTTGAAAACAATTAACCTGTTTCTGATGTGAAAAGGTGAACATAATGTCAGGGATAATGTTAGCCCAAACTAAAAAGTAGGTCCTCACATGCAGAGTTATCAGTGTCACCATGGTGCTTTGGTATCTCCTTCGATAGGATTAAGCCTTGTGAAAAGCTGAGGGAGCTAAACACTGACTAAAATATGAAGACTTGGTCCAAGCGGGGATCTATTCTCAGACTAGAGCCCCATGCAGCATGAACAAGAGCTCAGTGTTTGACTGTTTCTCTCAGTTAGAGTTGAGGTTAATCAACACATTTTGGTTAGGCTTCTGGTCTGAAAAATCTTAGCTAGGAACTGAAATAGTTGAGTCAGGAACTACTCTGGGAGTCCTGGATTGGAAGATGACATCCCCCACCTATACACCCGGACATTCCACTGGACTGTTACAGTAAACAACCACATTCTGGTTTTCTGTCATGACCCAACTTTTTCATGGGAAGATGTAATTCTCTTTCTTTTCATTTCACTGTAGGCATTTCACAGAATCTCTAAAACTATGACAAGATAGTGCCCATCATGTGAGGTAAAATCAGATTAGGAAACATGTAGGATCCGTTCCCGCTGCGTGACATTCCAAACTTGCTTCCTATCAGTCCATTTCCTCTGACAGTACAAATGTTTTGCTCACATTACTATACCCACAGTTAACCTGACACTTCCAGAATAGCTCAGATGCCTTTTCAAAAATACTCAGGCTGGGAAGCTGCCAGCATATGCTCTTATACACTTTCCCATCCCATCATGCCTCTTGACAATTGTTATTATTCAATCCACTGGCACTGCGAGAAATCTCCTAATGGATGTGCACGAGCAGATTATATCGCTAAAATCATTTGCGCTGTGTGTGTGTGATCCTCTTCGTAGGCAAACTCAATCAAATTCAACAAATATGCCTTAATTGCTGTGTCAGTCACAAAATGGGCTTGAAGTAATATTGGACATTTTGATATCTGCTTGAATTAAAAAGTATCTTCTGAGATTTAGCAGTGCAGTGGTGTCATACACCATCGTATTTCGCTGTGACACTGCTGTGTTTGTTGTCACACATTTTGTAAAGTAGAATGAGCTGTGATATAATGCTACTGATATCAAATGTGGATGTCAATAAGTAAATAATACTGATAATGATAGTGATAACGCTGAGCAGTCAGAGCAATATTCTCTTATAATGTGATCGCTTTTCAATTCACAAAACATTTTTGGAGCTTCACAGCAAAACAGCGTAGCAGAATTCTCCTGAACCACTGGAGTCGCTGGGAACTAACATTGCTCCATATAGCCTGCCTGCTTAGTTCAGCTCTCAGGAAGCCCTGGGCTCCAAAATTGATTTGAAAAGACGTTATTTACACCCTTTTAAAGATGAGAAATCTGTGTAGCTACTTAGCTAAAAGAGTTGGCATCGCCCATTATAAAGTAGATACACAAGCTTGGCTGTGTGTTGCGGGCATAAATTCTGTCTTTTCAGATCAGTTTTAGACCTCGGGGCTAGGACTTGGTTACGCCTGATGAGCTGTAAAGAACTGCTTTCACTTTTTTATTTTTTTGTTTTACATTCAAAACAAGTCCTCAGTAACTTCAGTTGTTTAGGAGAATGCTACAATGCAGTGGGTGTTGTGTTTACTATATGGGCTTAATCCCCCTTATTGTCTTCAAGGACAAAATATTTAGTACAACATTTCCAATACAGAAACGCACATTAAATGACCTGACAACAATTTGTGAGAACATCATTAATCAATTGTAATTATAATGATAATAATAATAATAATATATTTATTTGACTGTTAACAAACAATGAAATCCAAAACATTTATTAAGCAAATGTGAATGTTTCTCAACATCAGTTGCATCTTAATAAAAGCCATCCAGGTAATGTTTATAGATGAACTACGCAATGTTTATTAATCAGTTTAACCAATTACTATCAACTTTATAAACCATTTATTAAGAAAATGTTTATTGTAAAGCATTGCACAACATTGCATTCTGTGTTAAGGGTAAAAGGATTGCTAACTACAATTTGATTAACTATAGTTTATTTTCCTATTTTTAATGGCGGTTAGTGTTACTAAGTGTTACTAATGAACCCTGTCTTTGGTAAAACTATAGAATATTTACAGCAACTTTTTGGTCATTGTTTGACATGTCTTAGTGCATTTCTATGCATCAAGTGTTGCATAAAATGATAATGACTATTGAAAAGCCATGCTTGCTGAACCTGGGTACAGGCAGCAGCGTCCAGGCCAGCCCTGCTCCAGCGCCAGGGACTCCTCAGGCGTAGCGCCAAGCCTCTCCAGAAACACCCTGCCTCCACGTGCCTTGGATCATCCTGCCAAGGCTCCGGGGGTTTCATTTGCAACCTTAACTGTGGTCGAGCCAGCTCCTATCTCTGCTGCCAGCTCCTCTCAGGATTAACCCAAGACTCTGTCTTTTCGATGGCATACTGTTTTCTCTAACATACCGCCCTCACTGCTTATGACTTACCTTTCCCCCCATCTGCTCCTCAGTCCCTCCTTGCAGCAGCGAGTATCCTCACCCTTTGCAGTGCTGACTGACATGCATGTCTCTCTGCCCTGTTTTTCTCTCTGTCTCTGTCTCCTCACTCTCTGCTGTGCACCTTTGAACCCAGCGTTGATGCACTTGATCACGTCATGTCAGTCTGGCTCTAGTTGACTTATCCACTCTTGCAGCATGCCCGAGAGAACTGCACTATATGTCACACTCCTCTCTCTTCTCCAAAGCTTTGTAGGCTCACTTCAGTCGTGAGCACTGAGGCTAATGAATATGTATCCCAGGCTCGTTTTTCGCAGCAGTTATGAGGATCTCTAACAAAGCGGGATGAGAGAGCCCTTTGTGGTTCTCCTCTGGATTTAACCGTGACATTTTTCTGGAGCCTGCTGCCACTTTTTATCTTCAATAGACTTTATCCCCAGGTCAGACTCGCGGCCCCTTTTTGAACACTGGCATTGTCAAAACGCACTCTCAAAATCCTCGCTCCAACTATGATATTTTATTATTCGAATCTCAGGGTCTTAATTGAGTCATTAAGTGCGACAAATATTTTGATAAACGCAAACATATTTATCCTTAAGGAAACCCAAACAAATGGTTATACAACACTCACTTATGGCACATAATCCAGGTTTTTTTTAATCTTTCGAGTTGACGCAGTGCAGTGGTGGGATCGGCAGCGAGCTCGGGGATCAGTGTTTTCCTCATCTGCCCAGTCCTCGAACTTGCTGCACCCTGGACAGAAGTAATAAACCGCAGGGAGCAGGGAACCGGGCCACCACCATGATCATCAACATTTTATAACACCCTCCGTCTCCTGCACCCACCACCCACAAAGCAGGGAAGCCTCACACTGGGAGATTTAGAAATAGCACAGAGCAGGGAGCAGAGGAGTGAGAATCACCAAGCGGCAATTCTGATTTCACATTTCCGTTATCAGGAGCCAGCAGTGTGAGCCAGCATGGGAATGACCTGGATACTGATCGACCTTTATTCTGCCTAGATGATGCCTTTGCCACCTTACAGCCACACAGACCCAGTTGATCTAAATAATGCTGCTGAAAAAAAAAACTGAGCAGAAAGAGTAGGAAAGGCAGAACACCCTAAAAGCATCAGCAATGTACGCACAGCTGTCAATGGGAGATTTGCTTAGTAACAAATCTTTTTGTTGAAGTGCTACATTTTGCCTTTTCGCTGCTGTGATTACCCGTAGCACCTACCTATGCCACACTGTCCTCCATTATTAGCTCCAGTTAAAATCAGAGCCTCTAATACCTGCACTGTTAGCGCCTTCTTACACTGACTAGACTAAACAAGGCCATTATCCTCTCTGTGTTTCGTCTACGGTGCCATTTTACTCCTATAAAGCCACATTTACCCAGTACCTTTTTGCGTGACAAACATTACAAAGCATTGCGCCCGGTCCCAGTGGGGGAGTGTGTCGCTGTGTTGCACCAGCAGGGACACTGTGTCCTTAATGCGCTGTACCATGCTTTGTGCTATGTTGACCTGATCAGCTCCGCCTAAGCCAAAGTTAAGCTCATCTTTTTCTCGACTGTATTTTTGAAACACAGGCGACCGTTGACTCCACTGTGGATAAAACACATGGAGCTCATGAATGTTATTTTTAGAGATGTATAAATGCACAACTCTGAATGGCAGATGAACACTGCGCTATAAGTCGGGGATGTTTGATGCGAACATTGTGGCAGTTTGAATTGGCTGATCCTCTGCATAGCAGTTTGACGACTGCAGCAGAGTTGTTGAGGCCAGTGCTTCGGAGAGTTGCTCAGAGACTTAACCCTCCTCCCCGGCACCTTCCTCCTCTCTAGCAGAGGAAAATCTCTGCTGAATTCATGTCTCCTTTCAGATTTCTAAGAGGCGTTAAACCTTTCTGGATTAAAGAAGGTAATCTGACAGGCAGAAGATTGTATTAGCCGGAGTGTTGGCAGAGCTTTTAATTTCTCCTCTCTTTTCATTTCCCCCTCTGAGCCTGCCTCTCCTGCTGACCTGCTAGATGGCATTATTGTGTTTTTCTTTTGAATTACAGGAAAAACATCCGCATCTTCCCATACTATTCACTCTCTCCTCTCCCTCTCACATGCTCACTATCCCACTCTTTCCATATCTCCCCTCATCCGCGCTCTCCTACCTCTCTTCTGCTCTTCCAGCAGTGACAGCATACTTGTGTGAACCCATGATTTATCATTTGCTAATCCGCGATGATTATGGAGCTTTCCACACGGCCCTTATCTGTTGCTGAGCCCGCTTTTCACTCCATAGCTGCCAATTATCTTTCAGGCAGCCTGCAAACAGACCTGTCTCTGTCAGCCAGGTGCAGAACGTCACCAAGGCCTCTTACGCTTTATATACTGAAGCATCAATGCAATAGTGCAACACTGACAGGCTGCCTGGGTACATGTACTTGTTCAAGTGTCAGACTGAGTGATCAAATTCAGTACAATGTTTTATAAATGTTTGTGTACTTTTACAGAAAGCCTAAAGTGACATTCAACATTACCTACAGAGGGCAGGATGTTGAGTCCAAGAAGGCTTTGAGCGGCAGCTGAAAAGCAACCTATCCGTCATGGACACTTAAACTGTTTGAAAGACTGGAGCTAGTCATTGCATTATTTCACTCACAGAGAGATGACAAGGATAAACAACCAACTGAAAACTGTCGCTGCAGGGAGAAATGCCTCTGACGAAATTTTAAGCTGTAGATCTGAATTTTAATGCGGAAAGCTGATATTAATTTAGTAACATGCTGCTTTTGGCTAAAAATACAGCACAGAGGATGCTGTATCACAAGCTTTGACTTATTTGACTTGACATCCTGAAGCTTGGATATTAGTATATCAGCATCAAGGTCAAACTTGTACTAGCGTGCCAAATCCACCACCCACACAGTCAGGACCAAGAGCCGTGATGGCGATGCCTCACTGTGACTCATCCAACACTTCCTGTAGCCAGGCGGCAGGACAGCCAAGGTTGGTGTATGACAGCATGAGGTTACAGGGAGCGAGGCCTCGCCCGCGGGGAGGGTATGCAGATCGCAGCGCGCTCAGCTGATGTGGCGTTCAATTGTCAGTGTAATGGGAAGTGACGTGCACATCAGAGCAATGTGGGTCAGAGCGCCAGACGACCAGCCTGCGGCCTGTATCTGCTCCGCCTGTCTAATCTGCTGTAGCCCAACCAGACGAGACTCTCTAATCGACCCTGATATTCACTGAACACACATTACCATCTCCCCTCACGCTCAGGAACGCAAACACACACAGCACGAAGAGGGTTCTCTATCTTAGACACTCGAGAGATTCTAATGTAGTGGGTGTCGATGGAACGCAGTTCTCTTGTAAGAGGTTGAATTGTTATTTAATTGTGAAGGAGGTAGGGAACAAGCTTGTGAAAGAAACTAGCACAGTACCCCCAAATCCAGTTGGTTCGGCCAAACATGACTAAAGGGCCCAGCAAATCTGTTGGACAAACTAGCAGACCAACTTCCCTTTTGTACTTGAGACTAAGACAATTCATTGAATGCATAAGAAACCATGATTTTACACTGCCCTGTATCTCCACATCTCTGCTCCTCTTCCTTTGATGTCACGACCCGTATATTAACAATATTTTCTGCCTTTGTAGGTTGTAAAATATTTATGCAGAAGGCCAAATATAAATGCTGCGGTCTGTGTTTCCTTGCAGTGTGATATAGATTGAGCTGTGACTTTTCAGTGGGTGAAAAATGGGTCGGGTGGTGCAGAGCTTAATAGGATTCCCATGACATGGTTAGGGACTGGCTTCTGGAGGGAGCAAGAGGAAAGGAAGGGAAAGGCTGGGGAGGGGGCACCAAGCAGTGATGGTGGAGGGAAAAAAAGAGTGCAAACTTTTGCGAGTGTTTGCTTAGCACCTGCGTATGGACTTAACAACTCCATCGTAGCCAGAGGGAAGTGACACATGGGGGCCTTGAAGTGTTTTGACATTTTCTGCTCAAACAGGTTTTTTACGGCTGGGGGAAGAGGCCCGGAGGAGTTTAGCCTGCGCGAATCTGCCTCTGCCTCATCAAAGGCAGTAATTTCCTGTTCATTTCAGGCCCCCATCCCCCAACCCAGAGCTCTTGTCTGCTAATCCCACCCCTGCAAACTGCCCACACTCCCCCAACCCCCACCCCAGGCCCCCCTGCTGGTGTCCTGCCCGCCTGTGCTTCAGCCTGCTACACTCCAGGGCTGGGGACTGGGAGGCTATATGCTTTGTGTCAGCAGGCTCACGGCTGAGCACTAACAAATCCTCATTGTCCCGTGCGGGAGTGGTGACAGAGGAGGAGGAGGGGGGCATCGCTGTCTGGTTTCTATTCAAATCCAGGTACACACACAGGCCTAGGACAGAGCATGGGGTGCAGAGAGGCTTACAGAGCTCCAAACCAGGGACTAAAGTCCAGCTCTGGCCGGGCCGGGCCAGGCGGAGGTTTGGGGTCACAGGAGCCTCTTGCACAACTGCTGCCTTCTCTGAATTGAAAGCTGATCAACAAGTGATAATTGATACTGGACTTCACAAAACCACCAAGGTTTTTCAGCCAATCTAAATGTTGAGTCCCTCACATCTACTTCCACAGATTCCAAGTGTTATCATTTTCTCAACGAAGGACTTTGGCTACCTGTAATCCTTCCACAATCTGCTATGTTTGTGCTGTCACTACTTGTGAAAGAACGCAGTGTGTTTTTTCTCATTTGGACACACAGCACTCTTGTATAAGAAGCTGGATGAAGGCTGAAGTGCATAGTGTAGAAGCATGTGTCTCACTAAAAGGCTTTGTTGATTGGGGTTACGGAGTACGACTTCAGTAACCAGCCATTGCCGGTGATGAAGGCTGAGATGTGTATCTGGGTAACAAGACTCTACATGTAGAGGCATTTCAGAGAATGAGTTGTACTGTGCTCTCAGTCTGAGAGCCTCAGATGTGCTACATGTACACAACCTAAGTTTACTTTTAATGAATGTTTTCCAGACTTGAGTCAGGACTGTTGTTTTTATTTTTTTCCGTCTGAATTTGTGACCTAAAGTGGCGACTCTTGCTTTGCAGTTCCTGTAGCAGCTGTGTGTCGCTTCAAAGAGCTGCTTTTTTCTCGTCATCACCAGTCCTCAGATTGCAATCCAGACTTATTTATGTGTGTGTTGTTTGCTCATCTTGGTGTTAAGCCTTTGTTCTGTCTGTGAATGTGTTTTTCTGAAGGGTTGACTACAGCAGCAGCCGTGGTGTACATCTGTGATCCAGGGCAATGTTTTTCTCAGTTGTTCCTACTCCTTCTCTCACTCAGCTTTTTGCGGTGGATTAAGAGCTTTGGACAAAAGCAGACTGGAACAAAAAATATAGGGACAGCCCGTATTTCCTGTCACTAAATACATTCCAAACCCAGCGACCCCCACGCAAGCCGGCGGGGAAAACCAGCAAAAAAGGGAATCGAAAAAAACAACCTCTGTGAAAATTACAGTCTCTCCTATTCTTCCTCTTTGGTCGCTGTCTATATTTAACGTCCTCCTACATTTACACTTCCTTTGCTGCATTTTCCTCCCTTCACCGTAGTAGTTTTTGATAACTTTAGCAATTGATATTTCATTGATATTTCTTTGAGACATTTTTGATTTGGAACCATTGCTGCTTTACAGCAGATAGAATTTCAACACAAACTGCTGCTTGAAGATTTTTACAATGATGTAGGGGAATTATTTTTAGATGATTCAAGTGATGCCTCAAGTCACAGATTTTCAACCTGCTGATCACGCTGGGGTTTCTCAAAGTAGGAGAAGGCGAAGTGCAAGATGAGCACTTTTGAGAGGTGGTCATGAAGTAAAGCATAGTTACCCCTAGCCCCAGCGGCAACTCTAACCCTCATCTTAACTCTAAAGGCGGGGTATCCCCTCCCCTTGTGAAGCGGAGCAGCAGCTGGCTGACCTGTCCCCTCTGCTGCAGCCTCTAATGGCTGACCTACCCTGTCTGGACGGCCCTTCTCGCTTTTGTCTACTGTCTGGCTCAGTTCCTCCCAGTCAAACATCGCTACTGGCTACCGCAGTCCGCATTCCCACAGAGCAAGCTTTTGAAAAAAAGACACACACACACACACACACACACACACACACACACACACACACACACACACACACACACACACACACACACACACACACACACACACATTTCACACTTGGCACACTTTGTCCAGTGCACACAATCTCTCTGTCTTCCTCTCTCTCTCGCACATACATCCTTTTCAAAACTCTCCCACACACAGCCTCTGTCTGGTTTCACACATACACAGTTTAAGACAAACTGTACCAAGCACAGACGCGCTCACACGCAGCATGAACAAATAAAACTGTCTTTTTGGCCTGCTTGAAGTGAAAATTACTACTCCTTTTTTTTTTAAATTTGTAGAAATGCAGTAGTGAATTTTGAAGTTGCTGCTCGTGCACTAGTATAAAACAACATAAGATTAAATGTAAAAGTGGTAATGGGAAGTGTTAAATGAGTAAAGTTAGAAATGAAAAGACTCTGTGAAGGACAAGCAGTCGAAATACTCACCTGAAGCGTGGCCAAAAGTTCGGCAGCATGATTCTGCGGTGACTGGATGGCAGAAAATAATCAAACACAAGAGCGAAAAGCTTCCATATTAGTGGACAACCTCGTGTAGACAGGCTGAAAAGTTGCTGCTTAAATGGGTTGAATGGGTTCCTCTCTCTGTCTGTCTGCCTGTCTCTCTCCGTGTCTCTCCCAGATACACACACTCTCTCTCTCTCTCTCTCTCTCTCTCTCTCTCTCTCTCTCTCTCTCTCTCTCTCTCTCTCTCTCTCTCTCCCTCTCTCCCTCTCTCTCCCTCTCTCCCTCCCTCAGTCTGATCTCCCTGGCTCTAGTGGGACCTCGGCCAGTAGTTTGCAAATACAAGTGCCTTAAAAATCTCTCTCTATCTCACCCTTCCTCTCTCTCCTTCTGTGCGTCTACATAGGCACGCGCATTCCCACATGCATGCAGCCCCTCCTCGCTCCCTCACACACATGCACACGAGCCTGGCTACGGCGCAACTTATTGAGCTGCTCCACATTTTCTTGCATGCACTATATATGAGGCAGTTGATGGACAGGAGCACACACAGTCATGTGTGGAGCAAGGGCTGCTGTGATTGGCTGAAGGCCTGGGAGCTGAGTGGGGGCAGGGGTTGCTGTGATTGGTCTGAGCTCAGACCATTGAAAGTGGAAGACTTTTCTATTGAATGGCTGCTGCTTTGGGTGGAGTTTGGATGACACTGCTCGGGAAAAGAAAAACAACATTCTGAGACTTTTGTGTCGTTATTGGAGTTTTAACTGCTGTAGTTTGATGGTGGAGAAATTATATAAGATGTATTCTTATTACGTTTGAGAGGCTTAATATGAAGGCAAATACACTACTTAAATCAGCGGACAGGAAAGGACACAAATCTAAGTTTGATATTGGTTGTTCGACAATATCGAGGTTAGTGAATGAATATGAATTATTATCTGCCTCCATTGAATAAATGTGTTTCAACCTAACTGATCAAAGAATAGTGACAATAAAGGTTGACTCTTGCATGGCCTCGCATCACCTGTGGCTCGGCCAAAAAGTTGCACTTGAACACAACACAAAGACTACAGCCAATGGCATATGTCCTGGCCTGTGTGACAGGAAATACCTCTCCATACCAGGTGGCAGTAGTCTGCATACTATGACACCACTCTCGCCAATATAGCCATTTCTAATTGAGATGTCAGATATAAAATGTCATACTCACATGTGGAGACCAGCCAATCAGGGTGATTGGGGATTCTACATGATCCATCAGCTGAAGAGCCACCAACAAGCACTGACTGTCTCAGTCAGCCTAGTCTGTCAGGGGTCATAACAAAGAGTCTCAGGCAAAAAAAAATCCTCAAACATGTATTTCCTATTATTGCTTGACTTTGATGTTGGAGCTTTACTATGCATAGTAATGTAAGGTCATAATTTGACACCAGAGGACTGTTTTCACATATTTACATTTACATTTAAGGGCATTATTAGATGCCTTTGTCCAAAGCGACTTCCAGTATTTCATACATTCATACACTGATAGATAGATAGATAGATAGATAGATAGATAGATAGATAGATAGATAGATAGATAGATAGATAGATAGACTGGACCTTTGTCAGAACCTCTAAAAGATTCAGAGCAGACAGAGAGATGGAAATGCATAACAACATCATCATTACTTATGTTGCGCGAATATCTGAGAAACTCAAGAGGATCTTCAATAAACATCATATCCCAGTTCACTTCAAACCTACCAACACACCGAGGCAGAAACTTGTCCATCCTGAAGACAAAACACCCATAAACAGAGTGATGTAATTCATGCTGTTCTTTGCAGCAGGACTGCACTGATTTGTACATTTGGGAGATAAAACAACCTCTCCACAATTGAATGGCACAACACAGTAGGGCCAACTCCTTAGGTCAAGACTGCTATCCATGATTTTTCTCGTTCAGGTGTAAATGGACAGCAAAGGATAAGGATAGCAAAGATGTAAATCTGGCGTCCCAGTCCACCACAATCGTCGTGTTCTATGATATTGGTGCCGCTGATCTCTTGAGGGTCAGTCAGCGAGTATAACTCTTGTGGTATGGACGTAATTTTTGTGTTATGTCCTCACAACACTGGTAAGACAAACGTGTGTAAATGTGTATGTTTTCCATCCTCTGAGTGATGACGGCAAAGCGAGGCCTGGAGTGCTGCCAAGTGCTTTCATTCACACCTGATTAGATCACTTTGACCTGGATAACATGCTGCACTCGCGCTTGGCAACACGCTGTCACACAAGCCTTTTGTTCAGCCTTAATAAATTACTGCTCCGGCACCGCTTGGCTCCGATTGACATTAAGTACAGATACCTCGGTGGAGGTGAGATCAGCTGAGTTGCTCTACCTGTCCATCTTGCATGTGGTTTATTCACTTAGATCACATCGTCACTCTTCACATGTAGGCAATACAGATCAATTCTGAATTTTCTGTTCTGCCTGACTTGTATGATAGGGCAGCAAGTCACAAAGCACAGATTTGTTGTCACTGACATGTCTGCATTTCTGACATTCTGATCTCATTGTGTTAATATTTTGTGAAACTACCAATAGTCATCGCTACAATATTGTTCCAACATCCCTATTGATATCCATATTTGATTTTGTCACCCAGTTCTAGCATTTCTGAAGTGCTTTTGAGGAGATTTCAGTTTATTGAGAAATTATTGTGTACATATTGCAATATAATGTAAAAATATTGCTATATAAGGCCTGAATACCAAGCCCAAGTATTAAACGTTGACTTTTTCACCTTGAATGCCTGCATTCTTGTTAAGAAATTGTTCAAGAAGCAGCAAATCTTACATTGAAAAATATTTCTTTTCTTCTTTTTTGATGTATTCATCTGTGTCTTTCCAGTACAGGGATAAGTCTAGGATGTGCAGGTGAAAAGTTGGAGCCCAGCTTGATCAAAAGATACACCAAAAACCCATAGGTGTCTTGTGTAATGAATCTTGCTAGTTAGCAAAACAGTCAACAATTCATTAGAGTCAGCTGGGTTTTGGTGTGGGAGGACAGCCCAGGCACATCAAACTGACATCCAAGAACTGGTTCTTCTCTCACGCACTGATCCACTGAGCTGAAATACCAATCGAAGCCATTCCTGTCACCGATGGGTTCACCACAGATCCAACATGCTCAATCGTCAAAAAAGGCAAGAAAAAAAGTACAATAATCCAGAGAGATATTGATTTTCATACTCATGTCTTCCATTGAAAATTTTTTTTAGATTGGAAATTAGATTCCTTTGAGAAATGAAAGTTATGATTATGATATAGTTGAGGAAAGCCACAATTTATTCTGTAGGGTCATGGCTCAAGTTTCACACTACGTCTTCACATTAGCATTGTTCTGTATCGAACACAGCATCTCAGTAAGAGATCAGATCAGCTAATTATCCTGGCGGGCCTTTCTCTAAAACACCTCTTTGTTGTGCTAATGCACTCTCTGTGATAGCATCTCCATCCATAACCTTCTCCAAGAGTACAGATAACCTGGAGGGGTTTGAGTGGTGTATGTAGGGCACTGGGAGTTAGGTTGTAGGAATTGGAGGTGGTGTTGTTGCAGCATGTCCTGCAGCTGTGCCTACGATGACAAGCCTGTCCTTAACCTCCCCTCCACCAGACTAAACACAACACAAAGCTCTACCTGCAGGACTTCCTGCCTGCCTTTCCATCTGCAGTTCCACTTGTCCTGTGAGTTGTGGGGATGCGTTGCAGTTTTGGGATCTCAGCGGTACATCTCTGCATTGCGAGCTGTAGTTAAAGCACCAATGGCTCTCTGTTGAAGTGGGATTGGTAGGTTGGCAGCTCGCCGATGTGCACTGGCCTGACTGAATGCACTGAACCAGGTTTTTGTGCCCATAGCAGTTCTGAGGGACTCATGCTTGATCTTTCTGGGCCACATGGAAACTAGGTCACTGTGCTGTGCTGTCATTTGTGCCTCCCCTTGTATGTGTGCGTGTAGCATAAAACGGTAAAATAGGGCTTTTACATAAGGATGGGATGGGTTCCACAGATATGCAGTATTGCTGTTGCGGAGATTCTCTCAAACTGCAGCACAACCCCCCACCACCAGCATCCCCCACCCCCTTTGTGTGATGCCATACTGAGAGAGGGCAAGATAGAAAGAAACAGAAAGGGAGAGAGGGAGATGAAATTCTCATCCTTGGTTCAGATCCTTAAGAACGCTTGGGAAGGCAGGATCTTATTATCACAGCAAATTTGCAATGTGCAGAGTGGAGGAGATTAGATGCGTCTTGCCTTTGAAGTGTATTTTCCAACCATTGTGCGATGGCAAATTCCATCAAGTGTTGGAGGGAGCTGTGATAAGAGGCACGGGTTATGAATGCTGCGGCATTAAAAGCCGTCATTTGAGCAATAAGATGAAACGCTCACAAACTCCTGCTAAATGAAAAATATTTCCCCTCATTTCAGCACTGTCATTCATAACTATGTTGTGGAAAAGCCACAGATACTAAAATAACAGGTGCACTGGATAGCATATAAGAGCTTGGATAAATATGTCAAAATATGTGGCGTATGGATTATGCGCCATGTGAAGGATGGAGCATTGGCCTTTGAAAAGGGGACTCCCTTTTATCTTTCTCTTCTTTGTCATGTTTGTTCTCCCAATCAGCGGCATTTAATTCAGATGATGCTGGATTAGATTGTTTAAATCCTTTCTCTTATGCAAGTTCACATCCATAGCAATTAATAAAAATCAGGTTTAATCCACAGGTTAGTTTGCGCTGGAAGAGAAAGTGAACAGGATTTTCCCCCCAGAGAATGAAGTTGAAAAAAACATTAGAAGGGCTCAGATTTCCAGAGCAGACATGAAGGTGCTGCTGGACTTTGATCAGGCCATCGCTGTGTGTTACTTCTCAGGTCTTTGACCTTCACATTGAATGCTGCTGGTTCCCAAGGGTTTGCTGTCAGGATGGGGCCAGCAGGGGTAATGTGAGGGTGAGCATCACTGGAGTGATCTGCCCACTCCCAGTTCCCCCCTCTCAGGGTTCCTCAGGGGCGAGAGAGCTGCAGGGTTGGAGGACATCTCAGGGGACCCAGCTGAGGAGTGACATCCCCAGCCTGGGCCTCAGATCCTGTTGCAGCTTCAGACCAAACACAAACAGTGCAGAGTGGCTAGAGGTGTCTCAACACGCCAGGACACATACTGCTTCTACAGTTGGTCCACTTCGTCTCTCTCTTCTTTGACATCTAAGAACATTTCAGTTTAGGTGTGCAATGCCAAAAATGCTGAATAAATCACTCTTCATATGGTAATCATCAAGATTTCCACTTTGAAATCAAATGTAATTCTGTCTTTGGTTCCAGAGCTCATATGTGTGGTTTTTGTTGAGTTGTGTACTTACATTATCCCAAATGTTTCCAACAGTTCGATGCATTTCATTTGGTCGCCTGTCGCTATATCTTCCATTAAAAGACACAGCTAGATTTCTGATGATTTTGGCTTGATGGGTTTCTTATGAGACTTTTGTGGGTGCCTGTAGATGACAAAGTATTGCTTCTTCAGCAGCATGGAGGGACTATATCGTTATATTCCAAATCCACACTACAGAAACTGAAAAAGTAAAGCTGAAGGTGCTTGTATGTGTGAGGTATAAGCATAACTACTGCAGTATCATGTGAATGTTGTCTTCGTTGTTGTAGTTTTGCACTGCTGTTTAGAAGCATAATTCTTATCTCATCAGCTTCCGTTCCTGTAATGGTGATCTATAGATCCCATTAAAGCTATAACCACTTGAGTAGCATTTATTTTGACAGAGTTCTCTTCAAACCTAAGCTTCTTAACATGTCTGCCCACCAAAAGTAAATGCTTCAGCTCGCTTAACTGGACCAAAATAACAGGCATTGTAGGTCTTTGAAGTGATATGCTGCAGATGATTTATTATTAGATTTGTGATGCCGTAAAGTCACAAAGCATGTAGTTGCATGCCCTCATGTTCCTGTAAAGATTTATAAATAGCGTATGTATACATATGTCTGACAGTTATTGACTACTGAGCAGTAACTATCGTAACATCATGATTTAAAAGACCCCCACCAGAGTGCACAGTAAAGTATTGTGTCTCCTCAGAGAAAATTAAATGAAAATTGTTGCTTCTCAGTGCACTAAACTTTTTTATTTTCTTATTAAACTTTCCCAAGTCGGCAAACCCAAGACGTTCAGTTACATCGGTGACAGCTGTGTTTCTTTTCCCTGGGCCGCTGTAGTGTGTTCCTCTAAATCATACCATATTCATTGCATTCTTTTAGGCTTCTTTTGGCTTCCTCAGTATAGCTAGCTGGCCAACTTCATTTCAAGCCTCTGAAGCTTAACACACCTATGTCATGGAAGTGGTGTGGAGACGAAGACGGTTCTAAACATGGCACGGGGATGTGTGTGGGCGGTGAGGGGGAAGTAAAAACGTAATTAGTTTTTTCCAGAGATAATGACATCCCATTTCCTTCTCGTCTCAGTTGACAATTGCACATCTAGCAGGGATTGGGTACTGACATGGAGGTCACTTTTAGATATCTTTTACTGATTTTTGTCTCTTTCAAACTCCTGAACAATGTTCAGTACAGTGACACACAAAATGGAACCACTGATGTTTGTGAAAAGAAAAAAAAGAAAAAGGAAAATCAACAGAAGAGTGGCAGGGCCAAACATTCTTTAGTTCCAGATAATGTATAGTGTTTCCAGATTAACTGGTCACTTGAAAACTCTCTATCAGTATGATTTGGCTTGCATTCAGCACTAACTTTCATCAGAATAATTTGATTTTTAGAGGAGACTTTGTAATTTGATCTGCCTCGTGTGGCCTGAATCCAAGACTCAGACGAGATGATGATTGGCCCTTCTGTCAAATACTCTTTCTAAGATGCTCCTCACATGCTGCTGGTGAAATATCGAGTTGGTTTTTGGGGAAGCCTTCCCACAGAGTTTGGCTGGGTATTTTTAGACTACAGTCTCTAAGTGAAGGCCTGAGAAACTATACTTATGGGGTGACACTCCCTTTTCACTACTGATCCCCCACCCTTTCCCTTTCCCCATTTCTCTTCTCCCCTGCTTCCTGTGTCTAGATTGGCTTTTTCAAACCCTTCAAGGATTGCATAAAATGTATCTCTGAGGATAAATGTGAGAATGGTGTTTGAAGTACTCTGCGTCATTAAAGGATTCATGAACTGTTTTATATATGAAGGCTTAATGTTTCTGTGCTGACAGCTGACTGATCCCTCCCAGGTGCTTTCATATGTGTGCATATGGAAGCATCGCTCCATCCTTCTGTTTTATTGTTGAAGCGGAACTATTGCAGCATTGTATGCACAGTTGTAAGGGCCCCCATAGAATAATTCATTTGAAGCTTTGATAAGTGATAATGGATCCAGTAAGGTATAATTCATGTGCCCCAGATCTCTTTAGGCTTCCACAGAGTGTCCCACTCCCTCCTTGAGAACCCCCTTCTTTCAAGACTCACTCCTTTGGTTGAAGAGGGACCATTTATTATTTAAATCCGTCCATAATTCATTCATTCTCCACCAATACACCCTCCATTGCTCATTCTTCATCTAGTACAAATTAGCATGAGCTCTGTATCTGTGTGTCTGAAAACAGAACATAGAACGTAAGTAAGCAGAAAGAGATAGCAGCAGCTCAGTCCAACAGAGATGGCTTGGTTATTTCTACAGTCCTCCCCATGATGTGATGCTGTGTGACATATTGAGTCTAATTTGTAGCCTAAAGAACCAAACAGCTGTGGCCTATTTTGTTTAGCTGTTGTTCGGGTGATGTCACCATTTCTGCCTTGTAAGGCTGCCTTGCTCTCGGCATGAGGATGTCAGGAGAATTTCGCTAAGCTGCTGATGAGGAGGGCAGGGGTTGTGCAGCCTTTAGATTAATCTGATAAGTCAACTGAGAGTGTTATGTGCAATTTTTAAGACATCTATTTACCAGTGTTAAATATTCACACATGCCCTGTTGCTATATTTGAAATGACTCATTTTTTTATATAATGAATAATGTTTTAATAGGCATCAGATGAGAATGTTTTGGGGGATGGGGTTGCATTACATTGTCCTAATTCTAGAAGAATTGCCATTGCTGTAAGAGTCGCTCAACTCAAATCACAAAATTCACGTATTATCTCACTGACCACAGTGGTATCTAGCCATGCAGATAGGTTTTGTATGTCTGGGTATTGAAATGTGGTTTCACTATATAAATGAGAAAACTGTTGACTGTGCGTTCAGTGGATTATCCAGAGTAACTGGGACTGGGAGTTGAATTGGTGGGAAAAGCAGAGACATGAAGAGGAAACCTTAAAACACAAGAATGACTTTTTTCTCCATCTGCTGAAGAGCTCCAAAGATGCCGACTAAGTGACCTTGAGTTAGATTATTTTGTCAGGGTATTGTTGTCAAGAATTCCATTTTAAATAGGGATGTCCATATATGGGCATTTTTCCACTGATGGGGGATCAGCAACTTTGAATGTGGACCCAAGTCCGATTTTTAGTTTTCGTCAGAGCACAATTTGTGGCAGAACTCAGACGCGCATGTAACATTACTCTGGCAAACCTGTGGATAAAATGTCTGCAGTGTGGAAATAACTTTAAGAAAAGTGAAAGCAGTCTAGTGGCGACGTGTAACATCTGCAATGCTACTGTTTCATGAGGGTGTAACAAAAGAGTTGCATTTATTACTACTCGTTTGGTATGATAGAATATTACAGAGAAGGTAATTAGATTAATCACTCTGGATAACCAGCTCATCTCTGAAAAAAACTATTAATGAACAGCTGGGATACAGGTACTTTTTTCTTAATGCACCTGTTTTATCCAGGAAAATATTAGTTAAGGCTCAGTATCAGATCGGGACTTGGTATCAGCATTTACTGGATATCAAAGGACTCGGGATCAGGGTAAAAAAAAACCTGATCGGGACATCCCAAGTTTTAAACAATTGGTGTCAGATGAGCAAAACTCACATTTGTTTGGCACATACACACGCATGCACAAATAGTTTGATTGTGAAACAGTTGTTCATTGCTTAGTGCAATATGTATATGCTTATATAACCTGTCCACAACTCAATTTTCTTTTATTATTCAACATAATATTTCACAGTTTTATTGAGACTTCAGTTGTTTGAGTTTGACATTTAGAGGGACGTGTCTCATCTGTCTACCCAAATCTATCTATAACCCCTGAATTCGGGTGAACTAAATATATAAATATTGTTGTATGGCACATAACTCATGTCCCTTTTCTGGAAAAGTCTTCCAAAATGTAAATAAAGAATCATTTATTTATTTGGACATTTTAGATTTCTGTAAATGAACTCTTGAACCAACTACCTGACATAGATTTGCCTGCACAATAGTGCAGCTGCTCAGGGTTTTGTATGCATACTTGTCCCTTGTTGCGAGACAGGCCTCGGCATGTCAGGCTGAGTGTCTCAACTTAGCACACAGACATAACATTACCAGTGAAGTAGACTGGTCCCTCACTGCTAAGATGTGTCCTGACATTCCATCTCTATTGATCCTGTATATTGATAAGGCTTCTGTTTTCTTTTGTCACAGATGCAATCAATGAAAATAATTTAGGTAAGTTGAATCCTGAGTCTTGATCTTGTGAAGTGTTGTTTAAAGAGGCCCTATTATGTTCATTTTACAGGTTTATGCTTTTATTTTAGGTGTCTTTCAGAAGAGTAGCTTAGGCTAGCATTATGGGAAAAAAATGTTATGTGTCTCATATTGTCCATACCACTATAATCATCATCTGTCTGACATGTTTGGTCTTAGTCAAGCCTTCCTTAAGGCACATGTTAAGCTAATCTTAAAGTCTGCTCTGATTGGTCAGCTCACACAGGCCTGAGCCTGGATTCTAGCTCACCAAGTCTCTGGTCAGCCATGCCAGTGATTCTAGTTTAAGTCTGAGGCACTCTTCAGTGAGTATCATCACAATAATTAAATGTTCACCAGCTAGCTTCAGAGCTTCTATCCCAAAGACTTCACCACTGCATGTCCGAGAATGAATATACTCCGTCTTAGACTCAACCTTAGCTTGAAAGGAGACGGATGGAAAACTATTTAAAAATCAGCATCCTTTAATTTACTGCATGCCACAGCATTGCACTAGAAAAGGGGTGAGAGTCCACCGAGGTGTCACACTTAGATCACTGCCAATTGAAGCTGGAGCCAATAAACACCTGTGACCACTGCAGCTTGTTCAACCTTGGAATAAACGTAGATTGTACCCTTTCCCATTGAAGACAAAAGTCAGGTTTTAGTAAATGGGTATAACACAATAAAGGAAGGAGAAAAATCACAAGATGGCCACTTTAATAAAGGTTATCTGTTAAGATAGCACAACATGTTCCATCAACTGATATGCTGTAGTGTGATGTATTTCTACCGCAATAGGCCGTCAAGAACCTGCTGCTAGATGTTAGTTTCTTTTGATCTTTATTTTTAATTTGAAGTTAAACATTTTGAAACCACATGTGTTGCTGAACGTTGCAGATACCATGGATAATGTTGGTCTAAGAACGTTTTCGAGCATTTTGTAGTTCGATCTCTGTTGCACCCTTTGCCATCATTATTTGTCAAGTGACACATTTAACAGATTGCAGTCCTCCTTCGTTGGTCTTTGTGACACTTTTTGACATCAGCTGGGTTTAGACTGCTGACTCACCCACCTGCTCAGCGAAGCTTTCATGCTTTTGTACAGGTAATTTACTAGCATACTCAATACAGATATCCATCTTTGGTTATTCTTGATTTCTGTCATTTTCTTACTTTATGAGGACTTAAGTCAAGACTGGAGTAAAGTTCAGTATTTTTGGCTAACATGTGCAGCAGCGGTATTCAATAGAAGACACTGGAAATTCTCAAATACAGTACCTCAATAATTTATTTAATAATTGAATAAATATTCTTTAATTTCCACCAGTTGATACCACCATCATCGGCCGCATAATAAACAATGGTACGAGTCCACACTGGGAGGAAATCAACAATGTGGTTCTCAGAGAACAATTTACTGCTCAAAATGAGTGTAACGAAGGCACTGATTGGGGATTTTAGAAAAAAGGAGGCAAGGCACACACCCCTGTCTACATCAGTGGAGCTGAGGTTGAGCAGGTAAACAGTTGTAGGTTCCTTAGATTCTCAGTGATGGTGAGCTCGTCTTGGTCACACATCACTACCCTGGTAAAAAAAAAAAGGGTTAGAGAAGGCTCTCCTTCCTTCAGAAAATGTGACAGTAAATTTACCTTGTATACTGCACCACTTGATAGTATCAGCACAATTGTCAATGCTATTCTTGCTACAGATGGGCTGCCTTGGAAATGGAAATGGGGGCAGGTGGTGATTTTTAGTGGGTTGACCTGTATTTAGATACCTGTGTAGACACGCTAAATTTGGTGGAAACGCGGTAGAGCCGATAAGAGCCAAATAATGCTTCTTAGGCTATCACTACTACTGCCACCACTACTTTTGCTTGCATTACATTGTGATACAAAGCATCAGGCACATGTCAGGCCATTGTTTGGGTATTTTCAGATGTATTTTATCAAGAAATAGCTCTATTTCTGTCTCTGATGGTGCCAGTTATTTGTGTACAGGCATGTTTTGTGCAGCCAGTAGATACACGATGCCCACTGGCAAGAACCAGATAGATGGTAGTTTGAAGCTTGAATTTGGCAGAATTACGTCGTTTCAGTTTGGTACAGTCTCAAAGATTCGAGTTCCGACTGGTCTCTGGTTCCAGGCCCATGCAGAACTCTAGCACCACAATGAAAACATTTTTATTCTGTGTTTTTTTTATGAAAATGAAATATATGGTAAATCAATGTTGAACATCCAGTAGAGCAGATCTGGTTTAAAACAGATGAGTGGAGTCTGGATCTTCCTATACTGTCACAACCCAGTACCCAGACAGGTAGGTATGTAACTGTACTGATTATAATGTGTGATTTACATAGTGATACAGGCTGTGGGCTACAGCATGGAGGCTTGTCACATTCCTGTGTTCCACCTACTGCAAGGAAGAATGTTCCTGGACAAACCTGCCTCAGCGCTGTTTCCTTATAATTCTCAGTGTTTGCTTTAATCCGCTTGAAGTGTAAGATGAGTGGGGTTTACTGCATAAGGACATTTCACACAGTGTCAGGTATGTGGTGAAGTTATATATTTGCTGATATGCGGTGCATAACACAGAGGGGGAAGTGGAATATATGTGTGTTCTGTTCTGATATAGTTGCTCCTTGCCGGTGCAGTGCTTTTTTATAACGCCACATAACCAGCTCAAGAAATCTTTTGAATTTGCTATTTAATGCCAAATTTGATATAAAATGAACCATGTAAAAAAAGATTTTCTTGGAGTAATTACAACAGGGTATAGCATGTCTATGGCAGCAAATCCACGGATACAGTTAGTTCAAAACCATAAAACATATTTATTATGTTTCCACTGCAGACATAACATGCAACAGAGCAGTAGAGCTGAGGGGACACATTATTCAGAGCAGCAGATTCAGTTTCTATCGATCTGTGTGAATCAGACGGTCATTTTCAGCATCCCTTTCACAAAGAAAACTTAGTATCTGCCTTGCAAAAGCAGCATCACACAAGGTAGCACTAATGGCAATGAAATATAAACAAATATATTGCTAAATTAAGTACGAGCTCAAAAGCTGCAAAAAGGTGATGGATATGTAATTTCTCAATGACTGGTTAAAATGAAGGAAAAAAAACCCTGTGGCCAGGTTGATATTTTTTCGCGGCGCATGATGATGTAGCAGTAAGTTATTCCTACAAATAGAGATACTATCATCAGCATTGGAGAAGAGAGCAAGTGTTTTGGACTAAGAGACACCATCACTGCCTCTCCACCTGGCTGACTGAACGCAGGACTACTGCAGATAAGAGGCGAACTCTGTGTGTGAGCACCACGCATTGATGTTAGAAAAACAGTCAGACTTGACGGACAGTGTTTACCTGATGTTGAACTATTGATATGAAGATGCTGACCACATTATCATCTCCATCTTGTTACTGCTGCTTACATTCACCCTGACACAAATTCAAAAGATGCACTATGTGTATATTTCTATAATAACTGTGAACATGTTCTGTAATTTGTGTAGTATGAAGGAGTTTACAAACTTTCATTTGATTATGAAACCCTGTGTTGTATTTTTCTGGCTTCAAAGCCAGCGACCACAGTTGAAGACTTGGTTTCAACATTTGGAAGTGTGAAATCACTGCATTTTCAACAAGATGTTGGGACATCTCCAGACTTTTTGTGTAGCGACAAAACCAGGTATTCTGCCAAAATATATTTTTCCTAACCCAAACCAAGTTGTTTCTGTGCATAAACTCTAAAACAGAAAATTGAATCTAAAGAAATGGTCAAGTTGCAACAAAATAATTTCATAGAAAAAAATGTTTGAAGAACCAAAAGTGATGTCGTCATGAAATGTGAGCAAGAGTACAATGTATTGCAAAATCTTTTCACTGTTTTCAAGAGGATCTATAGACCAAATGTAACTTTTACTCAACAACATCAACATCACTGTGGCCACAAGTGTAATACATAAAGATAATGGGACATTTAATTTTCATCAGTTTTTGGTATAACTGTAGCACAAATGGAGAGGCATCAGAAGGCAGTTAACTATCTCAGTCAAATGAATAGACTGAAAACTGACATTTTAAGCTGACCAACAGAGGAGGGATCCCGCTCTCATTCACAACAGTTAGACTGTGTTTGTTAGATTAATTGATAATATGATTTAGTGTGTATTCCAGCCATAGAATTTACTGGTATAATTTCTAAATGTCAAATGCTTTCTGCACAACTGATTTGCAGACAGACAAATCAAAGACATTGAGCATATATTGTAAAAAATGGATGCTACCAAGCTCATTGTGTATCATTTGCAAGTTGCAGCTTAGTGAATATGTTTGAATCATGTTACTGCTGTTCAAGCATGTAAGATAGGCAATGTGTGCTTAAAATTTAAAGCTTTTGAAATTATTCCTAATACTGTGTCTCATTTGTCACGACCTGCGTGACACTTCTTTTAACTGAAAGTTGCACATCAGCCTGTTGGCCCTTCTAAGGGTTTAGGTAATACAGTGCCAGTCAGTTACCTCTTTGTCTCCACACCAAAAGCAGTGTGACTGGCCTCTCCAAGTGTCCCTGCCTCCCTGATTAGAGGTCTCCTCAGGGCGTAATGACAGAATTGTGTTCCTGTCAGTTCCTACTGCTCAGAGTGGGCTAATAGTCACGTTAGCCCACGCAGCATGTCATTAGCTCTCCTCCCGTAGCCCAATGAGGGGCAAGTCTGTCATTTCCAGGCTAAATCACAGGGCAGGCAGGCCGGAGATCACAGTCACACCGGTGCTCTGAAGCTCCAGTGTTTCCGCCCACCCTTCTTCACCACACTTAATATGCACCGACTTACACATACTGTATTAACACGGACGAATTACTGCGACATGGGCTAGAGGAGGCAAATGGAAGTCAAAGAGAGACACTTTGATCGGTTGCTGATACAGAGATCATTCCATCAGAACCGTAATTTGAAACTCACTGCTTATTCTGACTGTGATTGGATGATTCATGGTTATCGCTCGGATGATTAGCAGGCTTGCATAGCATCTATCAGAGCTTGGCCTAATCTGCTTTGATTATTAGCCTCTAAGCCTTCCTTCCATGCTGGGCTTGTCGAGTACAGAGAGATGAGAAATTACACTCTCCTCATATTCGTTTTAATCTAGCTGTGCTTACTTGTCAAACTGATAATTGCGTCGCCCATACAGATCACCCCCTCAAGAATGTATTTGCAGTGTTTACATTCTTTCACACTTGTGAGTAATTTTAAGAGTGTATTAATCAATTATTGCAGTGCTAATACTTAGTTTAATCATCAGGTTCACACCTCTCTTATATTTATTGTTACTGGCTTATAGGATCTTGGGTCCCCCCTAAAAGTCAAAACTAAGTATGTTAAGCTAACCTTCAAAAAAAATCAAAGTAATTATTCATGCTTCATGTCTGAAACTCCCCAAACTATTCAATGAAATTGACAGATAATCAATGTGGACCCAGTGACAACAGCTATGAGTAGAAATCTCCTGTCCGACTGGGTTAGATTAGTTTCAGGTGTTCACTTTCTCCTCCTGTGGGATGCTGGTTTGGCCTGGTTCATTCCTTCTCCCCTAATTCGTGGTGTTCCACCCAATGTCATCTGCCATTAAATCTGAACTAAGTGTTTGTGATTTCAGTAGATATGTTGATTTTGAAAATAGAAGTGTGTTAAAGGTGGTGAAATCTGTTCAGCGTGGAATACAGTAACTACTGGACAGGCTTTGGCATGAAAATCAGCAGTCTGTATGAAGCATCTGTTACATGTATGCACACCATATCGGAATCATTTTACCCTGTTTCTCCGCACAATAAAAATGTCTGCACGTTTTACAGCTTATTGGTCACAGTGGGCTTTTAATACCAACCACAACTTGCCCTGCAGCTGAAACTTCATGGGAAATAAGCTGAGCACGATATATTTAACAAAAAATTGGCCTGTGGCTCCATAAGTAGATAAGAAGTGGATCCGTTTTTGATCCACGTGAGCCAGATCTTAGTAAAGCTGTGGGTCGATCCTTGAGTCAGAGGGACGAGCTGATAATTATGAACGAGCGTGACCGTGTTATACAATATGCGCGTATCTTTACTCAGCGCCCTGACCTTCTCTGCTGAGATTTGCGTCTGCCTAACTTGGTGCCCTTTAGTGGGGCATGTTGTGTAAGTGAAGGGGCACAACGTGAATAACATTGGTATTTGCGCAACAGCCTGTGCTGAGTGGAGAGCTAACTGGAGCAGGAGAATGGCGCTGTTCGGCAAGGTTCACGGCTGTTATTCCTACAGGCCATGAGCGTGAAAGGAACTAATGCCATCTGACAGTTCTGGAGCAAGAAGAGGAGGGCTGGACAGAAAAGGAGGGGGGGGTGTGTTAAGAGATAGAGTGGGATAGAGAGGGGGTGGGGGTGAGAGTATATGACGAGGGGGGTGTTGGATGAGAGAAAAATAGGGGATGAGCTAGATATGGACAAAGCAGGGATGAGGAATATGGGAGGGGAAGGGCTAAAGAGGCGATACTGTAGGGACCTCTATTGTTACCCGCTGCAGAAAATGGCCTCTGAGAGCCATCGCTTTTTATCAGTGTGATATATTAAAAGTCTGAATCTTCCAATATTTTTCTCAAAGTATGCAGATGAAGTCTGGACCTCAAAGCGGGAGCTGAAGGTTGGTTATCTTTTAGTCTTAGATATTGTAGCAAATACTTATCAGTGTGCAGCACATCAGACTCCCCTGTGTGTTTGCGCTATGGGACAAAGTCCCTCATGGCTGACATTTTGAAAATCTGCCTTTGAGGGAATTCCAGGAATACTGTGAAAGCATTTCACACACCTTTCCGTCCAGTGTTTCTCTAAGATTTGGGGGTGCTCAGGGCATGAGCACTACACAGTTCTCTTTTAGTGTTCAGAATTCCAAAATGACTTGTACTAGTTTACCTATCTTTTGTGTATCCATCAGTGTTAAAGTAGGAGTGGCAGTGAGGAGATATACGGCAGACAGATGGAGGGAAGAGGGAGTGGGAAGTGAGGTGGGATCCCACTGTAATTTGACAGGCTCAGGCTTCAGCAAGCGTTCTCTTGAAGGAGACATTGCAGACACCCTGCTGCCAACCTAACCTGTCATTACAGAAGACACAGATTCTATGTCTTGTTGCCCATCCTTCTTTGAAATGCACAGTTGGAGATGCCAGAATGTGTCTGATTGTGGCTTCATGGCATGTAAAGTGATATTTATTCTAGGATCTATTGACTATATTACAGATTAGTACGTGGAAAGTGTTAATGTGCAACTGTAATAAAGACTGCGTAACTATTCTAGTATGCCTTACGCACAATCATTTAGCACTCATATCTAACTCATTGTGTTTGTCTACAA
The DNA here is from genome assembly GCA_903131615.1 of Diplodus sargus. Classification (NCBI taxonomy): domain Eukaryota; kingdom Metazoa; phylum Chordata; class Actinopteri; order Spariformes; family Sparidae; genus Diplodus; species Diplodus sargus. Next base: position 311,121 of record CAEMYA010000215.1, read on the forward strand.
GTTTGCTTACAACTAAAGTGATAAAATGCTGCAATTTGTGTGTAAATAGTGCGAAAATATAGACGCAGATGCTTAATAGCATTTTCATTTTCCAGCAACAGCCTTTTTTTGAAATTCTTGTATTATACAATACATCTTGTATCATGACTCGCTCACTGGCTCAGGTGTTACAACTGTCACTTATCGATAACTGTTAACTTTCTATTCCAATGAGATAGAAGCTGGGGAAACCCCTTTTAACAAGGTTTTCCCCAGCAGCACTTTTGACCTCCGTCAGCTATATGAGTAGAGGCTTCATGCCAATTAGGTACATGATGTTTTGGGGTGAGGTCTCCACTGTGAAGCTACCTCTAAAACCTGTTTGTGATGGTTTTTTGTTTGGACTTGCCTGCATTTATTTGATCTGTGTGAGGAGTCTCAGCTACCTTTCAAGTAATTGTAGAGCTAGACTTACAAATATTTGACACGAAGCAAGAGTTCACTTGCGAATATAGACTCAGAGATCCACATACTTTTCTGTCTCCAAAATGGATGGATTTGGAACACAAACATCATAAAATGTATATTTTGATCCAGAACAGTCAGTCACCACTGAAAGAGAAACCACTTCTGTGAACAGAAACCAAACAATGTCAAAGGTGGTGTTGGTTGTTTGGCAGCAGATAAGACGATTAGGAGTCAGAGCCCCCTCAGCGCCCTCCATCATTAAAGCTGCTGGCCCACATCTATAGATTGTAAGGGCTGCTCTGCTGCCTCTCAGGTCACACATCGCTCCACTTTGATCAGCCTCTTAGTATTTGTGAGTGAACAAGTCAGCTCACGCTGCTGACTTATCTGGCTCCAGGTTTGTATGATACCGCCCTCTGGTGGGGGAGTGTGGTGCTGCTGAAGCCCAGCGAAGCCCAGCAACACCCACCACCACCACCACCGTGTGATGGTGCAGCATTTGTCGAAAGCTGTCAGTGTTTGTTTCCTTGTGGTTTCTACCATCTAAGAGCTAAGAATATGTAAAAGATCTCACAGTTTTCGAGCTGCATGTAATCTCTTTCTTTTTAAATTAAAAATCAATTACCACTAAAACATAAAGCAATGCACGTCCTAATAATGGTTCATTTGGCCCTTCTGTTAGCCAGTATACTTATATCTTATATATTTTCATCAGTATTGAGTCCAATTTCTAATATGAAAAGATACATTTGGTTTGCATATTTTTAGTGGAATTAAAAAAGCAGTGAAACCTTTTTGTCTTTCTGTGTGTGTATGACTCAGTGTGTTTTTATCCGTATAAGAGTTCAACATCCAGTTCAGAATCAGGCGTCTTCATTATTGTCAGAGCTAAGCTGAAGCAGTACATTCCTCAGTGCACATGCTGTATTGACAGAGAAAGCTGAGGCATTCCAGCAGTGCCTAAACTTACCAAGATGGATTGCGGGTGAGCTTCTGATCCACACTGAACAAGGCAGCTGCTGCGTGCTAATCAGAGTTACACAACCTTCATCATCAAAAATATTTTTGATCTTTTACATATGTACCTATATTGTTATTCTCAGGGTGTGGATATCGAGTACATTCACATCAACAAACACACTGAATGGGTTTCTGTATAATAGCAGAGCTGATGCCAGCCAACCGCAGCCTGTAATATTCAGGGACAGTATAGTAGGTTCAATGTAGGTAACTGATTTTTCAACATTAGTCCAACATCACCCCAGACTGTAGGGGTCCTCATATTAGCCCTCCAACAGGCTTGCATATAAAATACACAGTAAAAGAACAAAAACCATGGGGAAAAGTACAGCTTCCGAGTTTGAAGTCATGTCATGGATGTGTAGTGGAGCTGCAGCCTCCAACTCTCTCTGGTGCATTTTTTCGGCAGTACACTGGTGGATTAATGTGGCTGAACATAGAGTCAGCTAAAACACTGTGAAGTGTATCCTTGTCCATAACATCCTCTGCACCCATATGTGGACCTTGGAAAAAACAAAAAAAGTTTCAATGTTTAGAAGTGAAGAGACCAAGTTTTGTTTTTGAAGATGGCAGATTCCCTTTAACCTTTGCCCTCTGCTAATGCTGACATGGTGTTCTCTTTGTGTTAGATTCTGACTCAACTGTAGGAAAGTTCGACTTATTTATTTCTGTCAATTTTTTTAATCATTCATGTTTTGTTTGTTTCATATAAAATACAAATGAAATCCTGTGGTTGTTTGGGCAATTCATGAGACCAAGTAAGCAGGTTGAACTTTTTTTTTTTTCCCAACAATTAATCAACTAATATAATTTATACATTCTTTTATACAATTACAAGTGTTAAAATGTCATTTCATGGATACAATCAGCATTATTCTCCAGTAGAATATTGATTTT
>CAEMYA010000215.1:313515-329971 GCA_903131615.1 Diplodus sargus
AAACAGCTCTTCAACACGATGTAATGTGGATATCTGAAGTAGTCTTATCCAAGGTAAAACACACTCCATTTGCTTGACTAAAACAACCACAAGAACAATAAGATGAGATTGCCATTATTCCTGCCTTAATAAAAACATAATCAATCAAACAAGACACGGCCAGAGGAGAGATTGGGGTGCACCAGCTATAATTAAATAGTTTTTAACCTGCCTTTTATGATTTTCTTTTTGTAGATAACAAGCCATACTATACTCTGATTTTGGAGTTTGAAGTCATGAAACACAATCGTCATATTTTTTTTGTTTTTTTACTCGGTCAGCAATCCTAAAGAAAGAAATTTGTTGTAGGAGAGCCACAGAGGACGATTTTCCATAAAGTGAAATGCAGCAACAGGACTTGGTTTGCCAGTAAGAGGTGAAAGGAATTCTGGGAGATCAGCCACTGAAGAGAACGTGGATCAGACAGGGTGGGCAAGAGTGACAATTTAAAATAGTTCATTTTTAACACTTTATCCTAAAATAACTGGAATGCAGTGAACATACAAGACTTGATGTAAACATGCTCGAGGATGTGAGGGTGGATGTTTCCTCTGACACCTGTATTATTGGAAATACTGGATGTGAATGATATAGGATTTGTCACAGCACATAGTTTTAAAAGCACAGGTGTTACTAATGATGTGAAGAATTGTTAATTTGATTACTTACACCTGTGCTTTTCAGCTGTGTCAGTGACATTCCTTCAATTACGTGATTCATCACATAAATGTGCTGCCATTTTTATATTTCATTGTCATGTTCGATTAATCCCACTGGTCACTTTTCCAGAAATGTCAAAGCACATTAATCGAAAGGCATAATGTTTAATGTTAAATGTCTAAGGATTATATCTTACACTTAAAAATGATAAAATCAACTTAATGAACAAAATAGAATAAATTAGATAAGTTGCAGTTGAGTCAAACCTTTTCAAAAAAACAAATTGCAATAACCAGCCGACTGTCCGGTCTCCCTGAATTTGATCCAGAAAGTTTATCCTGGTTTAACATCTGCAACCACAGGTGATCAATTGTTTGCCCTAGGGCCCCAGGTTAATCCAGCCCTGTCCAACCCCAGTGTGTAAGCAAGCAGGAATTACAACCTAATGTTTGGTCACATTGGTTTACTAAAAAACAAATGGACTTAGAGTATCTGCAAGCATCAGCAATTGCGGTTTCTACTGCAGAATAAGTTATATTGATGTAGGCATGATGAAGCCACCATCTCAGACATTAACACCAAAGTTTTATATTGATCAACTGAAATAATTGGTAACAGAGGATTTGAGTCTACTGATAACTCCCATTCAGAACAATTAAAACATGAAGAATGTCTGTTGAGGGTGGCTCGTGTGACTGGCTGTTTTAGTGGTCATTACCTCCAATATGGTTGCCGGGTCACCTCAGTTTTATATGCCCTTTGGAAGTTCAGACCGAGAACAGCTGCATTGATCTGCGGGTCATCAGGGATCCAAAAAGCAAATGCATCCGGGGGATGTAACATGGATCATTGTAAATCTAATCTGTAGGAGTGGACACAACCTGAAACGCTGAGGTCAGCTCCCGTACAGCCTCAGTCGAGTCGAACAAACAGAGCGAGCAGCCTCTGAGGTGACTCGTCATGAGTCCTGAGAGCAGAACAGTCAGAAGCTAACCTATCATGTGGGTTATGTGTTGTGACAGTCCATGTACAGTGTGGTACTCATTCTTTTTGCCTTTTGACCCATTTAAACAAATCAATGTCTACGTGTGCTATCCTTATCATAGGCTTTGGCTTTTCTGTTTTCTTCATTTGAAAGAAGCCGAAAGAGATAAAGTTATTTAAAAAATAAAATGTTAGACAATTGATTGCGAGAGTGACTTTTTGGATAATTGATCAAACATTCTCATGTATTAGTTAGAAATACTAAACATGTCCTGGATTCAGCTGATCAAAAGCAAATGCTGCTTTTTCTCAGTAAATTAAAATGTTAAAATGTTTCAGCTAAATGAAAAATAATAAGATAAAACAAAATGAATTTATAAGTTAGTTGGAACGAACTTTTTGAGAATTCTGCATTTTTCAGCTTTTTAAATCTTTACGGTCAACATCTTGACCGTAAACTATTGGACCTAATCAAACATAGGGGATACATTAAATTATGAATATAGAAACCAACCCGCCATTTATTTTCCTTTTAAATGTTATACTTGTACTATTTCAGTGGCTACAACATAAGATTTAAAATCCCACACTGCGTGTGTTCCTATTAATCAGTAACAGAAATCCCGATGTTCTGACAGAGAAAAATGTTTCTCACAAATACATTTATCAGAGTTGTGTTCCTCCTGTGTGTTAATTTAAAAAATTCTTCGCTGAGAGAAACCTTTCTGTGAAGAAACATTGTTGAGGGAGGGCTGGCTGGCCTTCAGGCTGAGTGAGGCAGCTGATTTCAGGCTTCAGCTTCTGTAAACAGGCTGACACCCAACCCTACATCCTATTATCAAATCCTGTCTAAAAGTTGTTAAAAGTTAAATGCAGGATTCATATCAATCTTTCTGTCTGGCTCAGTTATATATTCACCATAGACTGACAGTAGGTTGTTTTCTGCAGAGAGATGGCAAAGTGTGGAGGTGCCTGTGCTGAGGCTTGCTGGGGCATCAGCATGTATGTTATGCTACATACTTGTCCAAATACATATAAACATTCTAATAAATATAAAGAGAAATACATGAATGTATTTTTGGAGGAGAACGAGGGCAGTCTGGCCTATTCCTGTTTTTCTTGAAGTTCTTTGTCTGAAGTGGAGAGGTTTGGCCTGTGTGACGGTGTGCAGAGGGGGGAGGGGAGCTCAAACAAAAGAAATGCCCTTTGTTACTCTAATGTTTAGGGAAATGCAGAAAACAAGCCACATAACAGCTTATTCAGGCTGACATTGAATCACATTAGCATTTTAGCTAACCACTTTGGCTAATTTAAAAAGGGTTATGCTGCATGTGCATCAGGAAAAACCAGTAGACAGGAATAAACAATACTGTATGAGGACTGAACAGGCTGCCTGAGGCTGATTTAAGATCAACATTTCACTATGAATACACTTCTAATGAGAAGTACAGCAACATGTGTTTTTGAGTCTTAAATGAGAAACTCTGTGAAGTTTGACTCAAGTATGTATGTATGTATTAAATTAATTTATATATTATAGTTTTACAGTTCTACTATTTATTTGTCAAAAACTGCATAGAAAGCTCAACAGCTGAAGCAGCTGTCTTGAATTTAATTTGATTTAGATTAATGTTCTAAATGTATAGTTTAACTGAAAAGATACAAATGACTGCATTTATTTCGTTATCTAACTCTTGACAGTTGTAATATGGTGTAGTTTTAATTCAAAAATCACATTCAACAACTGCGATCCAACTTAAATATATAAAGTTTAGCCTCTTGTGTTGAATGCGTTTGCAAATGTATGTATGTGATGTATGTTACTATTGATTGTTATTGTTTATTTTGACTGGGGACTGTGCACAATTTAAAATTAATCACACTACATTTAGCTAGCAGCCAATTTGCATCTTTTGTCCCTGGCCTCCCCGAAGACCCACAAATTATGAGATCATCTCACTTTGAACCTTAAACATGCACATACATGTTTGAAGTTCTAACTTACATACAAACTTGGTATCAGCCAAAATTACACTCAATAGAGTGCATATCTTGGCCAAGGCCCAACGGCACCCTTTAATCCAGTGAATGCTTATCCAATATAAAACTCCATAGCCCCTCTACCACCCTAAATTTTAAGCCACCCCTAACAGCTAAACCATAATTCAAACTCAGCCGATCTGTCATAGCCAACCACTAGGACAGCGGTCTGGAACCTTTACTATCAAAAGTGTCATTTCTGCCCCCCTCCCTCACCAAAAAAATCTGAAAAGAAAACTGACAACATTTTTGTTATTTTTGTAGAGTGATTCTGTAACCACCGAAACACAAAACGTAACACTTATATAATATATAATATAAAATATAAAAAATATAAATAATACCTACTGCCACGTGAGGGCTACTTTGAAATGGAAGAGTAATCCAGATACTATGTTCAGGCCTGTTTTCAGTCAAAGGAGGAACAGTAAAAAACCACTTAAGCTAGTTTTAATTTAATGTTGAGGTAATCCTTTCCTTTTTTTCCTCAGCCATTGTAGTGGTCAATCATAACTTAATCACAACAATATTTGCTCAGGCTCATCCAGTTCATTGACAAAATCAAGACTTGTGAGAACGGATAGTATTTTGTGTATACGCTATGCATTTTGCAGAGGTAGTAACTGACATTGAAAATAATCGAGTCTGCTTTTCAGTATGAAAAATCATCTTCAGTATGCATTGCAGCCTGTCCAATATGAAGCAGAAGTAGTGATGTTAGCGTTAAGCGTCTGATAGATGTAGCGTGTAGCCTCAGGCTTCGCACATTACAGTGGATAATCAGCAGAGCGTCAGCACTGCATTGGTTCCAATTGAGTTCAAGGTTAAAGGCAACAGGGTTGATTAAGCTGTTCATCTTTGCAGCATGGGAGGAAAGGTGCTAAGGTCAAGGATGACAATTAGCCCCTCACTCCATCCCCCTGCACTGCTCAGGTTTGATTTCCTATTAGCATTGACAAGCAAGGTTATGCCAGCTGGAATGCAAATATGTCAACAGTGACTCCTTCTGAATCTGTTAGTAGGAAGAACTGTGAATAAAGGTGATTGAAGAGCTTGTTAAACTACAATAACTTGTTTTTTGTAGCGATGTACATCGGCTTGAAGAGCATCAAAAATCTGCACGTATGAAGGAGGTTTAAATTAATCTACTCTCCCATATTCCCCAACTATTAACACTTGGTGAACTTTAAAGAATATGAATGCTTAAATCTGAATGCAAACCTGTAAGCTGTTACAAAACCTCAGCCAAGTCCTTCTAGTAAGCCCTGCTTTTGACACAGTGACATATGGCAGCAAACTCTTATGCTACAAACGTAAAGTAAACTGGCAGACAGTGAGACTGGCTTTGATCACACCAACAGGTTACTCGTGTCCTCATATTTCTACTTGCTTGCCCGGCCCAACAGCTCCACTACTGTTTCTGTGAATCCTCACCAGCTCAGCGGCATGCCTCAGTTTCCTCTCTGCCTGTATGGATTCACATGAGCCTTCTCTCTGGGTTGCATTTGAATGTGAAAAGCCTCTTATATGTGACTTAGTGCGGCCAGGTCATTAGCATTCACATGGGGGGTAGGGCCCAAGGGGTGGGGTGGGGTGGGCTTGGGTGCTGCTGTGAGACTGAACAAGTGGTATTAGTAGGGTGGAGCTTTTGAGAGGATGGGATAGAAGATTGGCTGGATGATCAGGATAGGCCTGTCCACTGTAGTGTGGGGTGAGGATCAGGTAGAGAGGAGCCTCAGGTTGGGCAGTAGGGTTTAGGGTGTGGCACACTGGTGAAACACTGGATGCTTCTCACTATAGTCCCCTAGCCAGGCAGAGGGGATGAAGGAAGAGAACCCACTGGATGGTAAGCTATCTCTGTAGCACTCTGTGTTAAGGCAGGATCATATCAGAATTGTTTAAATTAAGCTTTTCTACAAGGTTAATTTTCAGTTGGATGGCCAATGAAGTCCAGGGTGCAAACAGGGAACAGGAGAGGGATCTACACACCATGTGTTGATAAGCGCTGATATTTTGACCATTTTTCCCCCACTACAATCTGCATAATGATACTGTAGTTTCAGTGCAATGCGAAAACACCTTTTACTTGATACCTAACTTAGGGCAATATAACAAAACAAAATAAAATAAGCTAGGCTCGCAATCTGTCAAATGTAGTAGAGAGCATCTGCAGGCTGAAATAGTCTAAGAATGTTGATTGGAATCAGAAACTACCTGATCAAAGAATAATCAAACATTCAATGGTAGCATTTGGTACTTGACAGTTCTCAACACTTTTCTGTCATTACTAAATAAAATAGAGCCCAGTCGCTAATCCGTCTTTATGGAGACAGGTGAAGGCAGGATATTTTGCTGTTTAACAACAATATTTTAGCATTATGAAGTAATAGACTACACATATAACAATTACTACATCAGTAATGTTCCCCTCAATAAGTTGGCTTGCCAAAATCACATGACACTGGTCCATGAAAAGTCTGAAGCAATTAGTAATTCCAGCAAGTGTTTCATATTCCTTGACATTACATTAGATGATGGACAGAATTGTATGTTGGGGGAAAATTAACATTATGTTGGATCACTCAAGCACATGCATGTTAAACTTGATTTATATATGTATAAGAACAGAAGGTGGTTCCTTCAGCAGGATCTACCTCAGTGCTTCTCTTGGTGGCTCTCAGCTCCTTTGGCTCTCCACTGTGCTCAGTTTGTAACCAAGTGAAGTGTAACTTTAGCTTTAACCTTCTTCTCTGTTGCTCTGAGTGCTTCAATTAGTTAATGTCTGTGTGTTTTGTCAGCTTGAATCTGTGTTTATGCTTGGACATGCACTTTGGTCCTCCTCAGAAGTGCCAGAGGCATGGTTGAGGGGAGGGGAGGCTAATTTAAGTGAGGGCTGGGAGGGGGTGGTGGGGAGTAGTATTGTTAAACGGCAGCGAAAATAGGACTATCAGTTCCACTCAGATAACCCCTAGCTGTCATTGGACCTCAAGCCGAGCCGTGACCCCGGGGCTTGAACTCTGTGGTCATGTGACCAGGCAGTAAAGTGACCAGTGGTGTTGCTTGGCTCAGGCTGTGGTCAGAAAGGGGCAGGCTGTCGATGAAAGAGGTTGCAGAGAGAGAGAGGCAGAGACAGAAAAGAGGCATGAGGCGACCAGGCCCAGTGGCTTTTCTCTAGCTGAGTTCAGTGTGAATGGGGTCCAGGCAGACTGGGAGAAGCATGAAATGGATACATGGGAAGGTAAGGAAGGCTAGCAGAGAAGGCTATTGCCTGCTTTTAGTGCACCACTTTTAAACTCAACAGAATTGTGTGTGAATGGGAGAGGAGAGCTGATTCATCAGAGAATGTATTTAATTAATTTTCTTTGTCATCTGGTGACTGAATGTTTCCTTTTTATCCATGTACAAAGGATAGAAAGGAGTGAAATGTCTGTTTCTTCTGTTAGATTGGTATGTAGTTTTTTATCAGCCACTGCTGCAGTAGGATATCTGAGAAACAAGTCATTATAATGCTGTGGAATAACAATCATGACTACAATACAACTGTTACAACTACAAGCCCAGTTATTTCAAGAATTGTGCTTTTCTCCACATCTTCTTTGCAGATTGAGTTGCTGCGTGGCTTTTAGATTAGTGCTGTGATGAACAGGGTTAGTGCTTTTTGCTGTGAGTTGTTAATGATTCTCAGGCCAGGTTAATGAGCAGAGATATTGCGATTTCACAGGGCTCCCTGCGATCGATGCCTTCAAGTGCTTTGTTTGTGTGTGCGTTATGACGTATCTCAGTGTAGCAATTGCACTGTGTGCTTCCATATGTATTGATCTTTGGTATGTGGCTGTGGTCTGTACACAATCAGCAGTGTTTCTATTAAGAGGATCACATTTTGTGTTTTATAAATCTCCACTTCCTTGTTTTTAACCTTTGGTGTTTTTTTTAAATGACGATGTAGGGTTACACACAGGGCACTTTTTCAGATATCCCACTGTGAAATGGGCAATCTTTTCTTGACAATGCTATCCACGAGTTGCTTTTAGCTCCGCACTCTATTGTTGCTTCATTCAGCTGTTTGTGCAAATGATCTTAAATAAAATCACCCTCTGTTGGTAGTCTTCACACTACAAACCACCCACCCCCTCCCCTTGTATTGCAGGAATTTGGAATGTGATCCTTTCACACTCTTAAGATATAGTCCACATGGCAAAGCACAGTGTCTCACCATAGTGTCTTGTACTGCTAATCATGCTGCGTGCCCTTTGATAAGCGTTTATCTCGTTGTGTTTATTGATCGTACATTTTACTCCTCATTTTTTGTTGTAACTTCCTATTCCTCAACATAAAATCGGCCCCCAGGGACTTAATGCTCATTGTAAATTTCTGGTAGTTTGTCCTTCATTTGCTATTTTCTTCAGGGACTTGGGTGTAGCATGTGGAGGAACCTTGTTACTGTATTTGTCCCCTCCCCCCTGTTAATCCCCTAGCTAGCGGCCATGTTGGTTGTGCTCCAGCTGAGGAAGGGTTAAACCCACACTACTGCTATAAGTCACTATATCACCTCTACTCTGTTTCAGTAGTTCTGTGTTTTAAAAGGGGAATGTATTATTTCAGAGGATAAAACAGATACAATGTGGAGAGTGAAAGGGAGGCTGAGAGGTTGTTTATGTGGATGTAGATGCAGGGCACAGAAGCTGTGTGAAGATCAATAGTAACAGTGGGGGAGGTCAGGGACTCCTGTGACTCTGTAATGCTGGCCTAAAAATAGCCAATGACAGAGGCTGCTCATTCCAGCCAAACGCTGCTTTTTACAACTTTCACTGAAACATATCCATCTCGTCAAACCTGGCATCATGTCCATCTTGTTGCAGATCTTTTCAGGGGTGTGTTGTTTCAACTGCTCCTCACCCTCCCCCCAGCACATACACACACTCCCACAGCGTCAAACTAACTGGATGCTTTGCAAAAATAGTCCTGGCTTGTTAATGTAAAAGGTCAACATTTTAAATGCTGGACGTTTGTTCGGAATTATCAGTGTCTCCTGCTGGCTCTGTGGTGGGAAGCCACCCCTCCTCTTAATAAAAGAGAGGCTCAACATTCGTTAACAGTACTTTTATATGAATGTGTATCAAAAAAAGGCTGCGCTGTAATCTCCCCTCATTGTTCCTATTAGCCAGTGCTGAACCGACAAAGCTCAGGGCTAAAACCAGCTCCTGTTGTCTTTTCCATGAGGTTTCACAGAAGGAAAGAAAGAACAGAGTACAGGTTTCAACGGTGACATCTAACAAACATGGTTTAGTCTTTTATTATTGTCAACACAGAAAATGTATTACACAGAATTTATGGTACAAAATAATGACAATAAGATGTTAATCAAAGAGGGCCACTACATGAATTGAACAAGTGTCACTAAACATGTTTTATCCGTTCATGATTGTTCACCTGGTTAAACACGTTTTCTTTAGATTAGATGGCGGAAAAGAATCTGAAAATCAGCAGCACATGATTGTATTTCTTTTTCTACTGTTTGACTAAGTCCATTGTAATATTTCTTTTAACTGACAAATGTAAATGAACCAGCTTCATTTATCAGACAACTTGAAACAACTAATGCAAATTTTACATGTTTGTGGTCGCAGTGGTAACCAGTTTTCTGTCGGGAAAATGGCAGACGACATCAGGTAGCGATATTTTACTCAAAATCCAACAAAAACTATTTGTCAGCCTGATGATAAGTTTTTGACTTTAATACTTTATTGTCATTGACCGTAATATGTCCGGAACAGTGAGTATGAGTAACTGTAAAAGACATTTTATCGCTCTGAATGTCATATTTGTTCATTTTTGTTTTACCCATTCTTTGATAGTTCCTGATTTATGCCAGTCTTTGAGCATTTTATTTATAACATCAAACATTTGAAGACTTCTGCTTATTTTTTTAACAGAAAACTTAATATGTCTTAAAGTACATTATCGAAAAAAAGGTAATGATCATGAAGACTGATTGTATTCTAAAGCATTAGTATCATACATTTTCAAAGATACAAGACCTTTAATTACATGGGGTGTTATATTGAAGATAGTTAATGGTGAAAAACTACTTAAAACGAGTAACTCACATCAGTTAAAATCCAATATATAAATATAAGATACTCCACGTGCAGACATTCATTAGTATCATGAATGACAAAAAACATTTAAATGATCTTTCCAGATGCAAACAAAGCTGAGTCAGTGAGCCAGACTCCTACTGTCGAGGCCTCTTCCCACATTATTTAACAAAGTCACATCACATATAGCTCACATCAGCATAACATTAATATGTAGCTTATCTTTGGTGTGGTATTACTCGATGCTAATGATTTGGCCGCTAAGCCTAGGTTTATATTATCAAGACAGCTATGTCAACAGGTCGCCATTGTCTCATGGATGAGCCCAATCTGCAGCTGCATGCACATAACTTTAAAGATTAGCATCACAGTGTGGCCTGCCAGGAATGCTGGATCTGAGTCAGGGAGGGTCTTCAGATGCCTTTAACCTCAATGAATGTGTTAGATGTGTGTCCATGTACATACCAGTCCTGGTCTTGGGGCAGACTGCTGCTCTCTTTAACCCCTAGGTAAGAGAGATAAGTTTCAGAGAAGAAGAAATATGAGGAGGAAGACAGGGATAGAAGAAAGGCTGACAGAAAGGGAGGGAGGGAGGGTGCCAGCAGCGGAAAAGTACAGCAGATTCCTCCAACCCCCGCTCCCTGTCTCAGCTGGGCATGATTGTGATGGAAAGCCCGAGACAAAACCTGAAGAGAAAACCCCTTCAGCAGCAGGCCTTGTTGCTCTGTCAGCCACTCAAAGGGCTGCTTTACACCATACATCAGCCTTTGTGAATGCATGGTGTGGACAATAGGGAGATTTGGCCACGATACATCTCTGTTCTCAGCGTGCAGCAGCTCACAGAGGGTCAAAGAGATGATGAACCTAGGTACTGTTTAAACTGGCACCTGCCCAGAGGAGAGCATTCTGTGTGGGTATTTAAGGACACAACAAAACTAATTACTGCCTCAAAAATCAAGCTGCTCTTGAAAATTCTACCTCTTTTGCTCTGTCTGAAATGAACAGACCATTCCTTATAGTTCCACATACAGTTCATGTATGTCTCATTCAATCAGCTCACTCCCATATTGGGAGCAGTGGAAAACAACAGTGCTGTTTGTCTTCACCATTGACAGGGGCTTAAAATGTCTGACTTGCATTTCCTGGTTCACGTTAAAAGTTTGGAATGAAACCCAGGCTGACCCCTGAGAAACAATGTAGCCTTTAATGGGCCTTGCGGGGTGAGGGTGAGTTTGTGTGTGAAGGGGTGGCACAGAGCATCGGGGGTTCTTGCAGGCAAACTAGAGAGAAACAGTGTGTGGAGATGAAGCAGGGCTTTTTAACTCTTTCGTCACCTCGGGGGGTTCATCGTCGCGTCTCTTTTCATGACCTTGCAATTAGTCATTTATTAATTCTTTTAACAAAACAGCCCTTTTGTAAATGCGAAATGTTGTACCAGATGCTTGACAGAATGTCCCAAACTCATTATAAATTCTTACTCAGTTTTCAAAACACTGATGCTATCTTTGACATTAACATCAATTTAAAAACTCTTAAAGTCTTAACAAACCAACCGTACATGCCTTCAAACTTAACAGGGATGTACAAGCAAAATCTACTATAAAGCTATGTATAATTCAAATGCCGAATTAATGAACACATTAAAGTAATATTACAGCAATTTAGCAATGCATTTCTATGAAAATGGAGGACACAGCAGATAGAAAGAAAAATTAAAATGGAGGGTGCAGAAGCTGATATCCTGACTTCGGGCCCTTATAAAATAAGATTGTTTACAGCTAAGGACACTGGGTATCCTCAGTGGATTACTAGGCTATGTAAACTTTGCTTTAGGTGCCCCTCTAGTAAAGCATGATTTTAACCCTCAGTTATATTCATGATCTGGCAAGTAAAAATATGGCATATAAATGTTACCTAGTCATGCAGACAATTTCTTCAGCTTTTTTAGATGCCTGTCTACAAGATTTCTACATCTACTTGCAATACAACAGTGAAAGGAAATTCATTTATATTGAAAACTAAAACAGCAGTGCGTTTCTTAGTGTTTTGCGTGAATTGACCCTTAAAAAAAAGATTTCACCGACACTTTTTTGGCTCTCACTTAAATTCTACTTGTTTTTATAAACATATAATGTTTATAACATTAAATGTTATCAGACTGCCACAGACTCAGGGTCCAACATGCTGCAGACTCAACCTTTACGATGAAACCTTGAGTAAATGTCATGAATATTTAACTGTCATCTATAGTCAAGAGGAGGAGCAGTCATAGGACGTGACAATCTGAGATCAAGTGTGTGAAGGTGTGAATCAGCCTGTTTATATGGTGGCCATGCACTTGAAAGACAGGGTGGCAGATTTGGCAAATAAGCCTGAGTGACGGCAACTAATAGCCATTGTGTTTTTACCTCATTGAAGGAAGTCAGGCGTTTCACATGGGGTGGCCAGTGAAATATATGGTTTTGATGTGTTCTCTGAATGAGCACATGGGCTGACAAATGGCTGGCTGAGGAGGTGACTGTCATTTATTTGATCTTCCTAATGGTTTATGAGGCGAGGGTCCATCATATGGCCTCATGCCTCATTGAGCTTAACTTACAGTAAAATCATTGCTTGATGCAGATGTATTTACCATACAGTAAAAGATGAAATTGAAAGCGTGTTTTTTCCATGTGGGGAGGATGAAGTGAGGTGTGTTCGCTCTTTGTTTTCAGACTTCAAATAGGTGTCCTCTTGCTTTATTCTGAAGCTTAGCAGCTGAAAAGCTCTTGATTGAGACTTCAGCTGAACTGCCCCTCAACTCACACTTGAGAGTTCTCTCTGCAGTTCATTAATGGCTAGCATTTGTAAGACTGTAAGAAACCTATACAGAGCAGTCGTAGACTCACTTCATTATACATCAACAGATTATTTATGTGTGACCATGTGCATTTACTGGACTGCTTTTACACTAGTACTGTGTAGAACCTTGACAAGCTAGGGTGTATGAGAAGTTACATAAATATGAACAAAATAACAAATCACAACATTTGTTTTCAGAAGGTGCTGAGTAACCTCTTTTTTATGGTGTTATTTCAAAGTCCACAGTGCTTGATGCTTCCATATGATTAACACACTAACTAATGTTAGGTGGGGAATCTTATTTACCTTATGAGCTGCAGACTAAAGAAAATTACAGTTTACCAAAAAATTATCTGTCTGTCTATCTAATCCATCTAATCTGTCTCTCAATCTCTCTATCTCTTTATGACATTGGAATGATTATAGTTAGGTTCTGAACTGCTAGGCTGGACGAAACAAGTCATTTGATGATGGCTTTTGAAAATGGAGTTGGGCACCTTTCACCTTTTCGGTGACATTTTTTATACCAAACAATTACTCTGGAAAATAACCTGCTGATTAGTCAATAAGGACGATCATTAGATGTACCCCTAATTATGTAGCCTATATTCTTTTTTTTTTTATGAAAGCGATCACACTGTGTGCTCTTGAAGAGAGCTGACTGCTTTTTGACTTCCCCTCATAGTCATTTTAACCTCTGTGCCTTATAGAGTAAATCGACAAAATAGTTGAATTCTAATCCCAGGATGGCTTCACCATGTGATGCCCTATTGTCTTAGTACAGTATGGCTGGCCCTGCAGTCTTCTACATGCAGCCAATTTAAACCTCACACCATTTAAATGGTAATCTCTCTCCGGGCTTTAGAAGTCCTTTATTCACCATTCATTATCTAGAAGAGGCTTTATGCCACCAGCCCCCCACCTCCCTCTAATTACCTTTAGTACATGAACCTTGTAGCCCACTATGAAAACCCCCTCTCTCTAGGAGGATTAGCTCTCAGCTCAGTCACATGCCTCTGATGAGCTGGTCCTTTAAATCATATACACACAAAAAGCTTAATCTGCCTAATTTGAATATTAAAGATGATGTTACTTTGGCCTGTTTATTGTCACAACATTGCACCTTTTAATCAGTGATGGGTGACCCGGTCAACCACTGAAAACAGCCACAATATCAGGTATCTTCCAGTCATGTCCCAGAGGTAAACACTAAACAGTGTTATCGTGTGTGTGTGTGTGTGTGTGTGTGTGTGTGTGTGTGTGTGTGTGTGTGTGTGTGTGTGTGTGTGTGTGTGTGTGTGTGTGTGTGTGTGTGTGTGTGTGTGTGTGTGTGTGTGTGTGTGTGTGTCAGTCATTGATGGTACACCATACACCACATGCATGTAGCATTAGCCATCGTTTTCCCAAGGGTTGTTTTAATCTTGAATATCAGTTGGCTTCTTGCTGCCCTCCTTGAAGTTACTCCAGCCAAACTCCAAATTAAACAGGAAGTTCAGCTGAGTGTGACTGCTCACAGCTACCAATTAATCAAGTTGTGCTACAAAGATTAGTGGTTGAAAATAAAATAAATCAACAACAATTGTGATAGTTGTTTAAGAAGAGACACCATTTTTTCATGCAGTGGTCAGTTTTGAGAGACGTTTTGGCTTCCAAAAATGTCAAAAAAATACACATTTAATTTTTAAGAACAGATTCATGGTCTGGGTCTTTAATGTAAATTAGTGCATGTTTAACTGGAAAGATATCAGAAAACTTAATTTAAATAATCAGTCATGGAAGTGTAATGGTGATATCTATTAGTCCATGGTGTTACCCTTTTAATCATTTTTGAGGGGAGTTTTACAATCCTATAAAGGCCTTTTCTCTGACTCTGAGCCAGAAATTGCCACTTGAGTAGCACATACATACACCAAACTATTTAGTTATATTACTAACTATATTCTGAAGGTTTTTACAGAAGGGTTTCATTCATAGCCTTTAAAATATAACATGTTATTCCATAGAAGATGGCTAAAAATGGATTTTCTATGGCTGTATGACACAATCTTTTTATGAGTTATGTAGTGATAAACTGAGATATCCAGCATTTCCTTAATAAAAACCTTGACACTAATATGTCAACAAAATAAAACAGGAATTTTGAACCTGGTGTTATCCAGTGTTCAACATTTCTGTTCTGGATATGTATGCAAATCTTTGGCCTTAATGCAAGTAATCAACTGGGAAGTGTTAATTGTGACATCTGTTAAAAATGTCACTTTATTCACCTGTAGTGACTTCCTTAATTTATCAAAGAAAAATACCAAACATTCACTGGCTTCAACATCATGAATGTGACGATTTACTAGCAAATTGAAGACTACATCATGGACTGTTTAGATGAATGAATAGGTCCATTAACAGGAATTACCAGATTGAATGAATTAGATTATTCAGCAGATTGATTAGATTAAGTTTTATACAAAAAAAATAAACAGTGTAAAACTTTAGTCAGAGCATAAAGCAACTTGTACAAAGGCAGCATGTGTAAATCAATTCAGAATCTGGAGCAATGGTAAAATAGCACTGTGTTAGTCTTTATCTCTCATGTGCGACAGTAGCAGTCCTACACTGTGATTCAGCTGAATCAGCTGAATTTAGCAGTACCAAATGCGATGAATCCTCCCCTGGTACATCAAGTGAAGAAAGATGCAGCAGCAGGAGTAGAAGCACATAGTACAGTCAGTGCTCTACACATTGAGCCATGCAGGAAGCTTCATTGTCTGCCTCCATGATTGGCTTTCAACCACAGACTCCCATAGGAGGGTAAAGGTCTCACCTGTGTTAAGTGCAGTTTGTTGCATTACACAAGCGTCTTACATTAATCAGATATCCAGGTTAATCTCCCGGCTCAGCAGGCAGCATTAACCCACTGGACAGCAGCCTCAGACCTTTCTGTCTGCTTCATTATCTCTTTGAAGCTACACAGGTGAATCTCTTTAAGAAAGCACACGTGCTGATGTCCATCGTGTTTATGACTGTAACCTTTCTTTAATAGAACATTACGGGCATTTGCATCAGCCAACAACGAGTGGCCCTGTCCTCTCTTCAGCCTGTGATCAGATATCTACGGGAGGCTTTTATCCCCTGTTTAAAGATAAAAATAGAATGTTGCTGTCAGTGGTCACCTGAACAGAAGAATCAAGATATGAGTGTTCAGTTTTCTATGCATCAAGTACAGGGGGTAAGAAAAAAACTGTTAATGATTGATGGGCTGACTGTAGAGGATTAGGAACCCACTCTAAACATAAAACACAATGTTTTTACTTGTGCATCAAAACCACTGTGATTGGCTGCTCAACAAAGCAAATACACAAGAAGAAAAACAAAAAAAAAGGTAAAGCCCTTAGCCCTCAGGGTTGCTTCTCCTTCTTTTTCACCTCCCCTGTTTTCCAGTGCCATTTGTAATACTAGTACAGTGTTTTTGACAGCACTATCATAACAATGGTTTGAATATCTGCCGCCTCAAGTCTTCCAGTTTCACTTTGTGAATGAAGTATGATGGAGATTGACTAGTTGAAATGAAGAAAAATACAATCCCTCATACTACGGAGGACCCTCCGTCATATCTGACAACATGTTGTATCAGTCAAACCTCTATCTCGGCCAGATATAGTGGATCCCAGTTGATTCTACATACAGATCAGCAGCCGGCCACATTCCTACTACAGGCTGTCCTATTCTGTGTAACCATGGAGTCCACCCCATCTGCTCTCTCTCTCTCTCTCTCTCGCTCTCTCTCGCTCTCTCTCTCG
>CAEMYA010000215.1:338097-379273 GCA_903131615.1 Diplodus sargus
CCGAGTCAAGGGACTGGTCTCCCCTCTTGTGAATGTGACAAGCAGCTAGTTTGTTTTTGTAACTTTTTTCTTTATATATTTATTACACGACAGAGCTGAATGTATGCTGATTTACACTGTGCACATGCTTCTGTACAAAACAAATGCTCATAGATGCATTGGTCTTTGGAGTTTACAAGTGTGTATCCAGTTTGCTCAATGTGTCAGTGTTGCTATTGTTAGAGCTAGACTTTAAAAGAGTTTATTTTATTCAGATGGGGGCGGATAGACACTTGACGAGTGTTTTGAGACTACCTCAGGAAGATGTTGTTGCTATTTTCAGGTACCTTTTCTTGCTGTTAAATGAAGAGTTGCCCAGTCTAAAACCAAATCCCTGTGGCTGCTTTTGGCACCTCAATCAGAGACTGAATGTTCTCAGGAGCTGCATGAATCAAAGATTGAAAAACAGTGTTTTAATGCACTGAAAATGCAAAATGAATTAGCAAAACTGAGCTACTTTATCTGCATGGTCTCTCAGACATTCTGCTTATGGAAGGCGGTCTTGTCAATGTAACATTCCATGAGTTAAGGTGACTGTTGGATCTGTGGGATCTTCATTGAAAAAGGAGCATACGGGTATTTTTTACAATCATAGACTGGGGATGTAAGGCTTTATTGCAGGGAAAGGGGAGGATAGCTATGTTTGCTGATTTTAGTGTTAATGTTTTTCTTTTTTGACCAAAGTGTTATGCAATGCTTTTCTCAAACACCCATTGATGGGTAGGAAGCTGATAGCTCCACAAAAAAGATTTCTTATCAATGAAGGATCAGGATAAGAAATGAATCAATCTGTGTCGGAGGGAGAACCCTCTGCTTGACAGACGAGTATGTTGCCGGATTTCATTCAAAAAGCTGCTAAACGTGCACATTCTGGTGCACACATGTATGCACAGAGCAGATGTGACCCCCAGTCTTTGTTTTTCCCTCTGCTTCTCATCTGATGGTTAGTTTCTTAGGCACTGCTGCCTTTAATGCCAGGAACTAGATG
Source organism: Diplodus sargus (assembly GCA_903131615.1). Lineage (NCBI taxonomy): Eukaryota > Metazoa > Chordata > Actinopteri > Spariformes > Sparidae > Diplodus > Diplodus sargus. The sequence continues at coordinate 339,125 of CAEMYA010000215.1, forward strand.
CATTGTAGCCTTTCAACACATTGTCACCTGAATCCAAAGTCCACGGTGCTGGCTGTTTGGTTAAAGGGGTGGTCTGTGGGAAATCTCGCATTTTTCCATTTATACAGAACAAACTCAAAATCAGAAACGTAACACTTGATGTTTTGAACAGCATACAGTATATCTTTATCGATTAAAGAAATACAAGCTTTATTATAACCATCCTCACAAAGGGTACATGTATAGATAATTAAACTTCCATTAATAGTTATTGGACTGTGAACACTGGAATACTTTATAAACCAGTTATTAAGCAACTTTATAATGGCCATCCAAATAATGTTTACAGAAGAACTACACATTATTTATGAACCGTTTACAAAGTATTTTGTACAATAAACAGTTGGTTAGAACATGGTTTATAAAGCATTTCAGTGTTTGTTAACAGTGAAATAACTATTAACGAAGGTTTAATTAAATGATACTTGATGGTTATTATAAAGTGTTACCAAAGTGAGATACCAGAATCAAAATGGAATTGACGATGACTGGATCCAGGTCTGAACATGAGCCAAATGAAACAGAGTTGAGAAAAAGTGCTTAAAAGTGCTGTATGTAAGCTGGTTGATCGTTGAATCTCTTTCTTATATTGTCAAATACTGATGCTTTCAGTCAGTGGCCAGACTGACCTTCCAGATCAAAGCATCAATATCGGGAATGAGACTCATCAATCAACTGTCTTTCTAAAGAATCATTTTTTCCACCTTTAACACTCTGTGTTTGTGGCCTCCAGTTCATTTGGAGCTGGTGTAGCGTGCTAGCTTCGGTTTGCTCATCCACATTTAAACCAGTTGGTCCATTCAGCGGTTCCATTGTGACCAGTTTATATCAGTTTTACAGGAACTGTTTTCAAGTCTTGTCAGGTCCAATCACAATTTTGCACAGACCCAAGACCATTAGCAGTTTTAGTTGGACCTGATCCAGATCAGGTGTGGTCCTCAGTGTTTTGCTGGGTCAAGTTGGCCCAAAGACCAACAAAGGAACATTCTTTTATCAACTGGCTCACACACAGTTTATCACTTTAACCTGGCTAGCGGTGGATTCAGTGTGATTGATCTGGCTCATGTGTCAACAGATCAAGGCTAGGTTTAGAGAATTAAGGTGACATACCTCCAGCTTGCATACCCTATTTGACAGATATGCACATTGTTAAAAAAAAAAGCCATAGAAAATGGTCTTTATTTTTGAAGTATGAGATGATCATGTCAGACCACTTGAAGTGTCCCCTTGGATTCCTCAAGTTTTCAGCCATTTCATGATGTACGAACAATTTGAAATGCAGACAAAATGCAGTCCTCGCAACGACTCTCTTTTTTGCACACAACGGTGAGGTTCGGAGACCTTGACCCTTGAACGCGGCCACTGCCCCACCCAGTGTGTTCCTCTCTCTCAGGTCCCTGCCGACCTGGATCTAAACAGGGTAAAGTGAGTGTTATGTATTGCATTCAGAAGTTCCTCAGTGACCACACTGATGTACTTGTAATATTGGTAGATGTAGATTCCAGGACATTGTAGGTCCTCTGTAGAAAAGTGTTTTTCTTTTCCACTTTATTTCCGCCAAGGTCCCCAGCCCAACCTCCCACCCCCACCCTTATTCAGCGAAAGTGGATGTAGTTTGATGGTGAGACATGCAGGGTGGATTTTTCTCTTGGCATTAGTGATGGACGGAGTGAGAGGCATCATCAAAATGTCACAGCTTCTCTCTCCTGTTCCCATCCACCTCTCTGTGTGCAGCCTTAACAACACCAACAGTCCAATGCAGTGTCCCTCTTTCAAATTCCAGTTAGTCTCCTTTTCCCTTTTGATTTTTTATAAATTTTCATGTACCTTTTGTAGTTATTGTGAATGTTTTGGGTTATTGTTGTTTTTCACATATTCATTGTCTTTTTTTCTTTTTTGGGGGTGGGGGTGGGGGTGGGGGAGTAAAGACAACCACTGTCATTTTATAAACGTTGAATGAATTCTTGACCTTTTCCGGGCATTATTAATAACTCATTCCCCTTGTCCACAGTGGTTCATGAAAACAAAGTATTACTCAGGAGATGTCAGCTGCGTTTTATATGGACAGAACTGATATCTTGGAGCCTTTTACATATTATTTTGAATCATTTTACAGTTCAAATGTGATGTTTTTGAGCCATTTGTGGTTCCAAACTTGAATGAATATGAATATACTAATTTTCTACCACCACGACTCTCAGAGCAGCTAAGATAGGTGTGTGCATAATATCGTCTCTCTCCATATCCTAAAATGGGCATCAGTCATCACAGATGCTTCAGAGGTCAAAAGGGCAATTTCATCTAAACGATAAAAGTCATCAGTATTTTTTCTCACTTACCTCTACTGATACCTAGCCATTCAGATAGTTCTGAGTTTTTTTTCATTTTTTCAGGTTTTAAGATATCTGTCCCCCCTCAACCCAAAGGAGGGGAATAGAATTTACCATCATAATCTCAGCAGATAAAATCATCATAATTGTCTGCATAGCTGAGTAAGGCAAGTGAGAAAATGTGCAGTGTTTTGTTTTTTTCAATTTTGGTGAAGTGACCTTTTAAACCACATAATCTCAGGGACATGTACTTTTATTTAACAAAAGTCTGAGTTATCTGATTCATCTATGAATGAAAACTCCCCCCAAAATCCTTTACCACTGCTGAGAAACGGCTACAATTAAGTTTCATTGTAGTTTTTTTTCCCCCAGAAAAATATATCTACATTCTATTTGCTGTCAAGTGTTAGTTTCAGAATGTGAAGAGCAAGGGCATTTCTCTAAAGCTGCCATTTTGCACTGGTGTCTGTCTAGAAAATGCTTCTAATCTTAGCAGAAGTAGAAGAGAAAGGTTCAGGATGGCCTACCACAAACTCACTTCATCTCAGTGTAACTCCAGGAATGCACTGAACATCAGACTGCTGAGATCTGACCGTGGTAGAGGATCTGAAGGGGGATTTTTCCTTTTAATGTAGCAGCAAATGATATCAATACCCATCTCAGCTCATCAACAATAACTAAAAACTCACCTCAGCTACCTTGCTGCTACTGCTCTGACATCTGAACTGTCATATTTTTGATACACATGCTAACAAGTGTTCTTTATATTTTCTGTATTTGTATTTTTTTTTGCAGACAAGGGATATGTCATTTGCAATTTCTGTACTGAAACTACCTCTTTATATGTCATCATGTTGCTTTAAAATAGGTGATTTTTGTCTTATTTATTGGTTTCATTGCACCAATGTTCTGTTGTTTTGTTTCTCTTTATTTCCCTCAATGACCTCTCAGATTTATAACAAGGGCTGATACCTGTTTTCTTTCTCTTCTTTTTTTTTAATGTGTAAACTTGTTGCCTCATGATCCTCTCTACCTCACACTTGCCTGCTGTCAGCAGCTTTGACCATTTCTGACCTCCAGCTCAAAAGCATACTACATGCCAGACACTCTTAATTTCTCATTTCAGAGAGGCTCTTTCTCTTTTTTTTTTTTTTGCTGTATTTAGTGTTAAAGTAGTGTCATCTGTCATTATTACTTCTGCCCTGTTATCGTGACTACCAAAGATGAAAGAATGACGATGTCAGCATAGTGATTAAGCATTCACGTAATGCATTCTTGCTGCAGTTAACCAGTGCTTTATTTTTCTGTGTTGACCTTTTCCAAGTACATCTTGTTATCTTGTGAATGGCTGTTTGCTGTGTACACTATACTCGCCTCATCATGATATGCCAGTGTGTTTGCTCTGTTGTGCTCCATGATTGTAGTTCATTGGTAATAATTCAAGGTAACATGGAGTGGTACCAATGGGACTGCTGTCATATCTGACTGTCAATGCAGCTTGTGATCGATTATCGATCAGAGAATTTCAAACTGACATCTCCTTGCGTTTACATGCCCCAGCTCACTCAATGGCTGCAGAGTAATCACTGGGGTTGGACACATATGGCTTTTGACCAGAAGCCGCCAGCATCATGACTCCTACAATAGGGAAACAGTTCTGCTTTTAGAGTTAGTCATCATTTGCATACTTTTCCGGCCTAAAAGTTGTGATACATTTTACTCAGTGTGACATTATTGCAGAGATCTGGGGATGCACAGTTTAACCAACTTATTTGGAAGTGAAAACCAGAACTAACACTGGGTTTTAATGGTCACTTTAAACATCCATTAAATGTTTCAATTGTGCAACCATCCATTTTATCCAGCTCATGAAGGAGTCACTCAGTAGTCTGGGCAGGCAAACCAACACGTGTCCAACCTTAGTACTGTAACACTGTAAAAAAAAAAAAAAAAGATGAGATCTGGAGCACAGGGTTATAGTAAGCTTTTAATAAGTTGCAGCAACTAACGTTAGGAGTCAAACGCTCCAGATCTCATCTTTCTTTGGAGAACCCCTTACCACTGTTAGAACCCTGTTGTACAGGAGCACAAGATGAGAAGAGTTTGGTGCAAGTAGAAGAAAGAGTAGAAGAATCTCAACATATCTCAGGGAAGAAATAGATTTACACACTCATCACCTCTGACAGACAATTGAAACGCCTTTGTTTTTATCTTCCAAAATCTCTTGTCTGCTCTTGTTACTTTAACTACCTGTGAAGAATGTGATCCGTTACGTGTTGAAAGCATGTTTAGAATGTGTTAGGACTTGAAACCAAATAAATGTGAACGTTATGCAAGTACATTGGCTGTCCTCCATTTTTTCAGTCCATTTCTGACTCTTCTAAATAGAGGTAAAGTGATGATAGAAACTGATGTGATGATAGCCTATTCACTGATACTGGGCCTACTGAGGGATTACTAGGCAGAGGGTACAGAGCTTAATGCTGTGTGGGATGTGTTTGTCCCTGACCTGTTGCTCAGCACACTCCAGTGTGTTTTTCACAGTGAGTTATCATTAAAATAAACACAAAAGTGTGTTTCAGCCTGTTGAACAGTGATCTGCTAAAATATGCCAAATCAACTCATGTATGGCAAGTAATGGCAACATAAAGACATTTTGAATAATATTTTTGATCTCGATTGAAATCTTGAGAAACCATTGCGAGTACATGCAATACAATTGTTTGGCTGGTGTTGTTAACAATGATTTGCATAATTCAAACATATGTCTTATTCCAACATGTCAAATACAGTAGCTTGGTCAATGGCCTTAAGGTGCTTTACCTACTGTTCTAGAATCAGATTTGCACGCAGATGGCTTTCAAGGTCAAGTAAGCATTAACATGCAACATACAGTTAAACTTTAAATACCTGGGGCTCACTGACAAATATGTATTATGTATATATATTTTACTTTTGGATTGTTTCATAATATTATAACAGTGTTTTGTTTTTGTAAGGTTTAGACTCCAAACTTAAAACAATACTTTGGGTTAGAATAACTACATTCACTCACTTAACTGATGTCACACAAATCATGTCATTTAAATTAATTGCTTTTGTAGCATGAAAATCACTCTTGACTTCTTGTACTGATTAAAGTATGTTAAAGATGTGCCTTCAAGTACCCTAGTTTCCCTAGTTCCCTCTGCATCTGATAATGCTGCAGATGGGTTTACATTGGAGTTCATTAAAACACACAGATGCTGAAGGGCACCTTGTTTTTGATGACCTGATAATGATACAACTTCTTCCTCTGTGCAATAGAGCAACATTGTTCACACATTATTGACATTTTCCTTCATAATGGTAAATGTGGATCAATTCTAAAAAGTCACTTTCACCAATGTGTGTAACAGCTGTGTTAGGAAATTTCTGAAACTTTTTAAAATGCATACCATATTTGTGTTTTAAAGAATTCCAGCTTTGTTAGAAAGAAGTTCTTTTGTGGCACAGACAAAGCAGTCAAAAACGTAGTGTTGGCACTAATATATGTTTGCTTTATGTCTCTCATGAGGAGACGCCTATTAAGCCTTTGAATATAGTCGTTGGTCATTGATGGGTTAAATATGTCATATTTAGGACAATCAAATCTCACTTTATGTTAAGGTTACGTTACAAGCATATGATGGAGATGCTGTGGAGACAGATCATTTCAAGTTGGTTTTGTTAAGTTCACAGCTCGTTCAGTTTCTACCAAACAGGCCTGAAAATATGAATAGCCTACCACATATGAATAACTATAAACATACATGAGAAATAAAAGCGAGATGAGGGGAGAAACTTATCACAACAAACATTAGAATCCAGTTTTTAGGAGCTGTAACAGGAGCAAACTCCAGAGGTATCCTCCGTAGGTTAAGTGCCACAAAACATGTACAAACTTACAAATGGCATGTCTACGGAGGAATGATCATATCACCCACACAAACATGCAGCTCAAATATCTACAATTAGTGAAAGAATAGGCTGTTTTAAATGAAAGTATGATGCAGTGTATCAGATGGTTTTTACTCACAGTCCCAGATCAAGGCTACAATTTATCAAAGCTTCCTTCACCAAGACCGGCATGTAAGATTCATAGCATTCACTAAATATCACTGTCTTTGCTTTCAGATTAAATCTTTATTTGAAATGGTTTTAATGATAACATCAATACACATGCCGAGAAACTGTTGACTACACACACAGATATCGCTCAATTTCCGTAGTGAGTGATATAAAGTTCTATTACGAACCGCTTACAGACATGCTATAGAGCTATGGAGCTATTTGTTGACCAACACCAGCTGTGTACAGTGACTGCGCACAACATTCTGCACAGTTACATTTGGTAAACCCTAAATCCTAAGTGTAGATTCAGATCGAATCAGGTGGTGCAAGCCACAGGCTTGTGCAGCGGTGTGGAGTGTCACTCCATGTCATGCATGTGACGTGTTGATCAGTTTGCTGAAAGGTGAAGCTGCTATGTTGTTATGCTACTACTCCTACAAGTGATTGTTGGTCCTTATTGATGGATTAAGAATAAAAGTAAACAACCAGGATGAGGCAGATCATTACTGTGTTTTAAACTGGGGGACAAGACCGTCACAAGTGAAACACTACACAGAGAAATGTCAATTGTGTTCCTTCTGTAATATTTATGCATGCCAAGTAACACACGCTACTGACCCATTCTTCTCTGCTTATGATCTGCAGTCATATCTCTGCCACAGCAGGTAAAGCATGCTGGTCCTACAGTGAAGGTAAGCATCCTCAGATGTGTTTTAAACTGGTGTCCAAAAACAAACTGAGTGAATAACACATGAACCACTACATTACAATCCACTGTGGTTTTGGTCAGTCATGCTGCCAGTCGGATCACTGGCTTATGTGATTGGCCACTGCGACGTGACACAGGCTGTGTTTGAGTCTGTTACAATTTTTTTAACTGAAGCCAAAACAAAATACTCTAAAATGAATGTGAAAACCTGCATTTTCACCACATTGCTTGATTTGAATTAATTCAGCCTAAATGTTTGTTTTTTTGTATAGCTTTTTTGAGAAAGCTACAAGTAACGATACCAAGTAATGAGGCTTTAATAAACATTAAGGAACATAGAAAGATTATCCTGGCAAAACTTTCTTTTTCGCCAGTTCTGAAGTCATAGTAAGAGGAGAAAAAATTATTTTTACTAAATTTAGGGAATAGCTCACCAGCTACAGGGATTCTGTAGACAGGACTTCAACAGCAAACACATAAATCTCCTAAAATGTTGGAGTGGTGCTTAAATATAATGCCCTGTGCGTTGGTAAAATGATCAACCTAAGCCTGAACACCCAGTCGACCTAAACACACTCACAATTATCATGTCAGTGAGTGATGGCTGACAGCGGGGTTGCGGATTGCATCATGAGTGCAGCGTGCCGGAGGTCCAGGAGGCATCACTTTATCTCCTCAAGGCTGAGCGTGTGGCTTTTGACAGGTGTCCTAACCCTTGCACCCCCACAACTAGCCTCTAATCAGATCAGAGTCAGTCAAGGCTGCGGATCCCCCTGGGCACAACAACAACATTGACGGGCTGGAGATGGGGAGGGGGTGGATTTTATCCATGATTATATAAGAGTGCACAGCCTGAGCCTCACTATCTGCTGGGAGATGGCAGAACAGGCATGCGATTATCAGTGTGAAGGGTGTTTATTTGCCTGTGTGTGTCTGGTCTCACCTTGGCACAAAGCATCTGACGCTGCCCTTCACAGACGCCAACAACTAAAGTTATGTTATCTGTACCTAAAGTCCAATCCTCTGTCTCTTTGATGAAACACATAGATGTCTCATACACAGTGAGAAGACCTCACACGTATTATTTGACCACTGCTTTGATCACAATGATGGATGTAATAGAAATGCAAACATCAGAAATCCTCATTCCCAGGTTGTCAAATATCAACATTTTGTCACACTACTCGGTGTCTCACACTGTTTATCTGGGACACACCACTTTTTATCTCAATCTAATGTAATATTAGACACTAGAACCAACTGAAATTCATTAACACCAGTACTTAGCCAATGTAGTCTGAGGAGTGCCACTCTTTGTGTCCTGTGTGAAACCAAAAGTCAATCTTTGCTGAACCTTTGCTGTTTTTGAACTACTCACCGTAGGAGCTGGATCTCTAGTGCTCCTACGGTGAGTCGTTCAAAAACCTTATTTTTAGAGACCCTGGTGTTTTGAAAATAGCGATTTTGATGCTAGCGTGCCAGTGCCCCATGCACTCCATTGAAAATGAGCTTGCCCGAAAACAAAACTATGATAAATCTTAAAAGTGCCTCTTTCGTCGTAATTATGCATTTGCACAAAGGTTTGACTCATATTCCATCACAAATAAAGCCTCGGTTGCTTTTTGGCGAGAGTTTCACTTTAAATCATCATCATCATAAGTGTAAAATGTTTTCAATTTCTCTTGCATGTTTCTCATTGAAAGATAATTTGATAATTAGACTAATCACACATTGGCAAAAGTAATTTGTGCATCTTCACATCCTTTCTGTTACTTAGTTCACTTCAGTCAAAGGTACCTTTAACAACTTCAAAGCATCCACGCTCACCCATCATATCTTTCTCCAGCTGTGAGTAACACCAGGTGTCTCCAGAATGTAGGCTTACCAGTGGTTATAATTACTGGACCAGCTAAGGACATGTAATTCAGCAGGAATCACCTTTCTCCTCTTTTAGTAGAGGCTATCACCTCTGGTCCCTGCACTGCGCTTGCACAATCTGGGCTGGTCTGTCCACTGACCACCAGCTTCCCACTCGTTTCTTCTTCTTCTGCAACTGTGAAATAGACCTGTTATTTTGGCCAAAGATAACTGGTACTTTAATTGGCTTCACCTGGGTTTGGAACCCTGGTCTGCTGTCTGGGGGAACATTCTGTGATCTTTCCTCCCATCAACCCAGTTAAACGTGTAGCGTAAAACGTGTCATCACATTTATACCCGCTTGCCGATCACCTGTTCCCTCTGAGCAGTCTGTTATTTGATGGTGATTTTGCCAAACCTGTCTTTGCACCCCTGGTTGAGAATGTCAAAAGATTAAATTTGCACTCACGATCCCTGGCTTTTGGTCTGTCTTGCCTGTCCTGGCACTGTAGTGCAAGGTTGCTGCTGGCCTTTCTTACCACATGCTGCAGGGTCCTCTTGTCTTTGTTTTTATTACAATCCTTACAGTGTGCTTTGTCCTGTTCGGCTCATACTTCAATCCTCACTGAGACCCTATGGGTGGTCTTCTATTTGTAGTCTTCATTTAGGTTTGGGAGTCACTCATTGAGAGACTAATAGGTTGGGTAACTAACTAACCTTTAAGTATTAAAACACAACGACTTACTCAGTTAAGGATTTGATTGAGACAGCAACCTTTTTCTAGGTAGAAATTAACAAATGATATTGTCCTTATTACTATATTGCAGCATTCATGTTTGTCTTCCTGGTTTGATTTTGTGACAACATAGCTTGTAAAGATAAAGCTCTTAGGATGCTGATTCATGGATTTTGATTGCTTGGATTCCATCGATTCATGGATTGTGGGGCATCTTTGCACAAGCTACCAAATACATTTTCCAAAATTGTTAAAAAATAGCTGCTGTCAGATAAGCATGTATAACTGCATTGTAACATAGAAGCAAAACATGCTGCTTTAAATGACGTTTGTACTTTAATGGTTCGTGTTTACTCATTTTCTCTGCATACAGAGAAGCACTGTGTCAATACTATTGCTTGCTTTTTCAACTAATGACCTTGTTTCACAAGGAAAAGTTCTGCGTCACTTGAGTCTCACTAATGGAACAACATGACGTCGACTGTTGTCCAAAAGAGATGGTTCAACCAGTTGAGTTGTTTGAAGAATATTTTGTACTACATAATGAAAATACACCACAGTGTGTCTCTGCGTGCAATGTCTTTGTGTTTAACTTTGGTGAAGATGATATGTAATGTTGAAGGACTGGTGCAGTCATTACATATCATCTTAATCTGTCCACTGTCTGTTGACACTGTCCATTGACTGTGTGGATTAAAGCTGTATTATGATAATGAATAATAAATATCTATATTTTTTAATCATTAATCCATATAGAACACCATTCTTTCATTTTTTTATACAGTTAAATCAAATATTAAACTGGCAATTGAAAGTTTTTTGCTTAACTTATCATTATGAAAATAATTGTTGATTGCACAATGTGCAATACATATGGAATAACGAAACCCTCGTGTTTGGACTGGTTCCCTTTCACTATGTTTGTCTGCCACTGGGCACCAAATCTCCCAGGAAAATCACGGCTGACTCCATTATAGATGAATATGAATCTATATATGTATATATATCGGCAGCAGCACTAACAATAATACCACATGGAAAACACAAGGGAGAAAGAAGTTGTCTGTTTCCCCTTTAAGATGTTCACACAACATTCTACTCATCAGATGAAGCATCATCCTCCAGCGTTTCAGTTGGAACACACATTAGTTTGGTTTTTGCCTACTGTATTTACGTCAGTCAGGACACATGTCAAGGCTAGAACTGGCTGTGCAGCTCTGCCTAAACTGTTCCGCTTTGGCGTGCGCTCCACCATTCTCCTGAAGTGTGCCTTCACCAGGTGTGGTCCTCCTCCCTCCACACTCCCCCACCTCCTTTACCCCTCCCCCTTCCCTCTCCCTCTCATCTTGTTCCCCTTGACCCTGACCCACTGCAACCTCGACGCCGATAACGGGAGAACAGCCCCGCCATTCCTCACCCCTTGCCAACTGACACACTTCCAGAGGGGGATAACCTTGTTCACTCACATTTCTCTGATGCCTCTGCTGCCATTTGCTTAGTGCTCCTGAAAGTGCTCTCTCCCTATCTGTTTTATGTCTACTTCCACTCTATGTCAATGACCAATACATGACATCGCTATACAAATAATCCAGCCAAAATCCAGTAAGTCCACTTTGTGATTGTCACCAGCATTACAACATATCCAACAGTGACTCACAGGAACAGAGAAAATTTTCCAATTAAGGCAGGCAATTAATTCTAAATTATTTTTTTTTGGATAAGAAAAATACAGCAGAAGAGCAAATGTGACATCCAACACTTTGTGAAACAGTAATAACAATATATGAGAGAAAGCTTGGTGTGGAGCCTTTTTATTTGGCAGCAATCGAACCAGTTGTTACCAGACATGTATATCTGACAAGCAGTGACAGAATCATAGCACCAGATATCTATACCACTAAATCTATCAACATACAGTACCTTCGTTGCAAGGACTGATACATTTTAATAAAATCAGAGCATGGGTCCTGTATTTTACAGGTCCTGTATGTTGTTCTTATTCTGCAGTCACGTCTCAAGTCTGCTGGATGCAGTGCCTGAAATTCCAAAATAAAACATATTCAGGTTTCTTGCAACAGATTTGCAATGTCTTTGCTTTCTAATTCGTAACCTGTCCCACATTTTCATAATACTAGGCATTTACTGATTCATAATTGAGGTATATCAATGTTGAACACCAGAGTTTTCCTCCAGAGTTTCCCTCCATTACAACTCATCAACTTTTTAAATTCATCTTTGAAATTCATGATGATCAGCCCAGTGTCATTTTTGTAAAAGCAAATACTGCATGTTTTGAAGGAAATATTTTCTCTTGACATTTGACATAATAAGGAAATGTTACTAACATGATTGACAATTTGCAAAAATGTCTATAACGAATGTGTTGAAATGTTCACTGACATTTTAGCCTATTTCTTTGGTATCCTGCCAATAAGCTATCCAGTCGTACACTATCCACAGCGACTAGAGCATTGTTTAACTGATCGTTTAATCATGATCTTTCCTTAACCTTAACCAATGTGCTTTAGTTGCCTAAATGTACATTCATGTTGAAAAGACAATTTAGTAACATTCAAACATAATATCTTGAATAGAGGATTGTGATGACATTGTCAGGATCTGTTGAGTATGTGCTTAACAAACATGGTTATTAATCACTGAACATTATGCTTAAAGATTAATAGCCTGCAAAGACACCCAGTAAAGATACACAGCTAAAAAAAAAAAAAGAAAAAGCCAACTGATATGTGGCAATATGCCGCGTTCGGAAATGACGTGATGCTATCTTAGGACGGCTGTAGCTCAGGAGGTAAAGCGGGTTGTCCAGTAACTGGAAGATGGCTGGTTTGATCCCCTGGATCCCGTGGCTGCATGTTGAAATATCTTTGAGCAAGATTGCTCCTGATGAGCAGTTGGCAGCCTCTGCCATCAGTGTGTTCGAGTGGGTGAATGTGAAAATGTTGTAAGTGCTTTGAGTAGTCAGTAGACTGGAAAAAGTATCCATTTACCATTAGTAAGTCTAAGACACTATTTCTTTGAGGCTGTCTTGACTTCTCTTTTCCTTTGGTGTTCATGATTATGTGTTTGCTACACAAAAGTCATGGACTGATCAAGATGGAAAAGTGAGTTTTAATAAAGGAACAGTATGGTTGAGGTTGCTAGAAAAATTGTAGCAAAGTTGCAACAACCGGAAGCCCCGGTTTAATTAAATACTGATGACATACATGCAGTTCTGGCTCAGATTCTATTGTCAGTTTCTGTCAAGCCACAAGTGTAAGTGTGATGCAAATTTAGTGGCCATGTTTACTAAAGTTTTTAGGTCTACATGTACACAACATCACTGACCGCTAATGTTTAAACACACCCATTGTCTGTGTACATTTAAGAATAGTTCTGTTCAACAAAGCCAGTGCATCAGTATATTTGAATAATTTTAATAGTTTTATTATCTGGCTTCACTAATCCCAATAATCGCTGTCACACGAAGCTGGTTATCAAATCTATAAGTCAACCTAGGGTTTCCACATCCAGCCATGAGTACATGCACAGAAAAGGCAAGGTGTTTGCTGCATCAGACCAATCAATGTATAAGTCAACGAAAAAAACACAATTGTAGCTGCCAAATGCAGAAAGGACAGCCGATACGAAATGGCATTGACATAGCTTACAGCCAACGGGACAATGATGGAATGAAGAGGACGGCAGAGAATACACCTTAACTGATCCACGCCCCAAGCTCCATGGGATCTTCTGTGAATGATGATTTCATTTTCCAGAGAACTGATTGGTCAAAACATGGTGCTTTTACATGCGTTGATCTGTTATCTCCAACATAACCTGCTCCAGAGGAGGTTAGGTGTGCAGTATTAGTTACTATGGCAATGTACCTGGTAAGAAAGCATTTGAAAACCCAGAGTTAACCCTGAAATTAAGTCCTTCTGTTAAAGCTAATCTGGTTGGGATGTACATGGACATTCACAATAAAAGCAGGTTATCACGTTTATGTCATGCGGATCTTTAGCAGCTGTGGAAAGGTGAAAAATATAATTTGATTTTAGCCAATGTGTTAAGCATTGCATGTGCTCATTTTACAGTGGAATTAAAAGAAATTGAGAGTTCATACTTCCTTCTAGACATTACTTTCACCATCTCGGACCAACATATATTCTTTGTTAACAATCATTGTGTAAGACTACATTTCAAAACAAACAATTGAAATGTAGTTTTTGGTACTTTTGCAATTTATCCTACAGCCACATACTGCTTACCAAACAAACACTTAATAGACATGATGAGTTGTGAGAGAGGCATGGTTACTAACTCTTGACTATACCGTCACTATATGTCATGTCCTTTGAATGTACTGTTGAATGTTCTCACTGACTATATAATAACAACTGGGGGGCAACTGGACCAACATATGCCCACTTACCACAACTGGAATAGACAAGCATTTCATTCACTGTGAAAGTAAAAATGTCCTTTCTTTCAGTGTTTACTCGTCATTCAGTCTGATTTGTGTGGTTTTGTTAAAGCCTCTTTTATGACAGCTAATTACCAACCAGCCTGCTGTGGCCTTGAAAATGAATGTGATTCTGGCATACACTTCAACATCTGGTGTCCAGATAATAAAATGTCCCAGCACCACACACATAATGTAATAAATTCATGCTCAACATAAATAGTGATAAGACTGGCAATTATCTAGTGGGGAAAAGCCATTTAAGGAAACCAAAAGGAGTTCGTTTTATATTCAGTTGTTATGAAATGCATTCAAAAACTTTTAAGATCTCTCTCCAAATTCTCAGAGGGGAGTGTGGGTCAAGGATTATTTGAAGGGGGCTTGGATAGAGTGTTTGGCATGGCTTCTGGCAAAATTTGGACTGTAGGATGTGTGCAAATTAGTAAATAATTTCAGAGTGCAAACATTAACAAAGACAGGTGCTGAGAGAAGGGTGTGTTAAACATTGTCTGTATTAATGAAAGCTGTTAGCAATAGCCTGTTGCACTTCTCTCAATGACTCTGATCTTGTAGATGTATTGATTGTTCATTTCATAATTAATGAATTACATTTTACTTTTATTGCATATACATATACATGCATATTTGCACCCATATCACAATATCCCTAACTCATTTTGAGCATTTTGACCTTTCCTTTTGCTCTCTTATTCAAACTTATGTAAAAAAAATTAAAAATAAAAAGGGTGTGAAGGATGTTTACCAAGTCACAGTGCTCAGATTACTCAGTACAGTGTTTCACTGCAAACCGTTCGATTATTTCTCTGGCATTTATTTTGATTAAAAGTGTCATCTCGTTCAGGATTTTTAATATCCATTTAATGTATTTATTTGAGATGATTTATAAAAGCTCTTCTATATTATTTGTGTGATCGAGCTGATATTTATTCTGAGTGGTCGCAAGAGTGACGGAGGAAAGGGGTGAGAGAGAAAGATAGAGATAGCAAGAGAGGGAGAAGGAGAGGGGAAGAAAAAATATACATTTAGACATATACACATATGTACACACATCTCATACCTGTCAACCCTCCCATTTTCCCCGGGAAATTCCATTATTTTAATCATCTGTCCTGCCATCTTCCCGTTTTTTCCCTTAAATCTCCTGTGTTTCCCCTCCGGCCCAGCAGGTGGCTTGAAGACCCTTCCTGCTTGTAGGAGGGGTGGAGGTGGGGGCTGTTGGTCCTCTCTCTCTCTCTCTCTCTCTCTCTCTATTTGAGAATGTTTTATTCATTGTAAGGCTTATTTCATATATTTTGTTTATTTGAGAATAATTTATTTAACTTATTAGGCAACAACAGTATTCTATTTTTTATTTTATATTCATAGTTTGTTTAATGGTAAAATAATTACGTTTGACTAAAACGTGTACAAATGGTTTAGAAAAATTCCTAACAAACTACAAGAACATCTATGTTTTGCGTTTTGCTCCCGTACTGTACCGAAAATGAATCGAACCGAGACCTCAAAACTGAGGTACGTATCAAACCGTGATTTTTGTGTATCGTTACACCCCGAGTTAGTAAATGGCTTGTACACTTTTCTAAAAATGTAAGGGGTCATGGCCCATGACGCAGGCAGTCCCACCACCCACAGATGATTCGCAGAAAATTTCCCTTATTTTCAAATCCCAATGTTGACAGGTATGACACATCTACATACATACATACATACATACATACATATACATATACATAATATATGCATGTACATATACGTACATAGCTTTGGACCACTCCTAGTCCCCAAGGAAGGTTACGCTGCCCATCAAAGGTCCCTGCTGCACTGCCAGAGGGCCAGAAGCCACGAGGAGGCCAGAACCCACCCCCTCTCCCAGGCCGGTATTGTCTAGCCCCACATCCCATCGCCTAGGAAAAGAAAAAAAATACACAAATTAGATAAATAAAAGATAAGTAAAATCAATTCCAAAGGAGGGAGTAACTTAAACTAATAATACAAATAGTTACAATATTGGTTATTTCAGTGGAGGAAATAAAAAAAATAAAAGAAAGGAAAGAAGGGGAAAAAATTATAAACACACACATAAAAATAACTGTAGGTCCTATGTTTATGTAGTGTGAAGGGGCCACTAACTTGTATTACATTTTGCATCCCTGTGTTGTATGATAACAAATAATTCACCTTGAACTTTGATAAACAGCAGAGCAGTGACACTGAGTTACAGTATTTTAAGGGTCTGAAACAAACCAGACTCTTGCTCTTTTCTCTTGAATAAAGCTTAGAGTTTTACTTATTATTTCCTTTATAATCAATATATTTCAAAGCACTAAGCACAGACAAACTGTTTCACATGTGAATTTCTACAAACCAAGTGGTTCCTTCCAGAGCTGCTGCCAATGGTGATGGATTACCACACAGGAGATATATTTAAGAATGAGCAAGGTTGCAATTGAATTTAGCCTTAACTAACAGTGTTTTCCTATTGTTAACTGAACACAAAAGCCAAGTTCTGAGAAGAGCACTGTCAAGAATAGGGGCTGTTCAAAATAAGGAACCTTGTCAAGGGCAAGAAGAGGTGGTGATTTATTATGTATCCCCCCCCCCCACACACACACACACACACACACACATACACACACATCCACCGCCACCCCCCCACCTCCAACCCCCTGCATCAATACTGTACAGCTCTTAAAAGTGCCCTATGCTGTACAGCATACACTTCTACAATTAGGTTTTTGTGTTGTTATTGATTTGGTTATTCACTGCCCTGATAATGACTTTCTCACAGAATATTGTAGTACCTTTGTGTTTGGCACCATTTACGAAAGAATGGCTATTCTTAGGTTGTTAGCAGCTTCAGATAAATACATCAAGTCAAAATAACAGTGAAATTTCTACCACAGTAAAGTATGTTACTGAAACATGTTTTTAAATTATTCCATGTAATAAACAGGTGCAGAAAGAAACCTGTGTCCATTAGTTTGTTTGTTGGTTGGTTTTTTTGTAGGATTACACGAAAACTACTGAGAAATGTTAGAAAACTGGATGGAGGATGGGTCTCGGCCCAGAATAGATCTCATTAACTACTGCACTTGAATACAGGGCAAAATCCAGGAATTTTCTTTTCACTTTCGTTAACATTATGAGATGGGACATTTTTCATTTCTATTGAGTTTCAACCTTTTCTATAATTTCTCAGTGAATAATATATTGATGTTGATGGGAAAAAAACAATGTACTTAGTTGACTTGCATCTATGACTGGGTTCAATTTGATGTTGATCCTAGATCTGGTAATCTTAAAGAATGGATAAGCAGTTATTGGTTTAACATTGATTGGTGGAGCTATGTGCTCTACTGAGTTCCATTTTAGTTTATTCATTAGTTCGTTTGATATCTTATAATTGAAAAATTGCAAAAATGCTTTTCATGTGAAATTAAATGAGCAAATGAATGAGTTAATTAAATAAACAACACCAAGCAACAGCACCAAGCAACAGTATATTTGGCCATGCCCACCAAAACCGTTACAATACAGATATCCCCTTTTCCAACAACTTTTTCATACTCAAACAACTGAATATGTTTCCCAAAATGACAAATGTCACCTTTTCCAAAACAATATGACTGTTGCAGCGTACCAGTGATATGTTTATCGGACCTTCATCCTATGGTTGCAGTTTGGCTAGGATTAGGAAAACATTGTGGTTTGATTTAAAATGAAATAATTAGGGCCGGGACTTTAATGCGTTAATTACGATTAATTAATTACACAAAAATTAACGCATTAAAAAAATTAACGCATTTTAATCGCACTAATTTTTGCACCGCAGAACGTTCCTCACTGGATGAGTTTCAGGGTTACCGATAATACTGGAGCACCAACTAACGTTCATGCATAGCATTCATGACTTCAGACAACAACAATGAACGAAGAAGCAGATGAGACCACTTTGGTTGGCCCCGTGGATGGGAAATTTTGTTTTAAAAAGCGGACGGATGGCAGCGTAGACAAGAGCACGGTTGTGTGCAAATTATGCAAGAAGGAGTTCGTGTGTCACCGCATCATATCAAGCCTCAGATATCACCTAAATGCTAAGCATATAACAGCTAGCGTTAGCGTGGGAGCTAGCGTGGACGTCAGCTCGACTCCGAGTACAAGGTCCCAAAACAAAGTGTTATAGTTTACAGAAGGTCTACCTACCTATAGGCTACCTGAATCTCTGAAATGTATTCCTAAATATGCTATTGCTGCACTTTATTGCAAAAATTGCATTGGTCTGTTGGTCTTGGAAAAAACAACAACAATGTTTTGTTGCTTAAGCTTATGTATTCAGTCATTATTCAATGGTATACTAAAATCCATGTGAAAAAAATTGCTTCTCACTGTTGTCAGGTCAAATATTTATATGCGATTAAAATGCGATTAATTTCGATTAATTAATTACAAAGCCTCTCATTAATTCGATTAATTTTTTTAATCGAGTCCCGGCCCTAGAAATAATATAATATCATATTGGTCGCAATAAGCTGCTTTAATTTTCAATCGATATGGTTGTTTTTCTGATAACGATAGGCTCCCAATTTCACAAATGATAATTGCTTGAAAATTGCTGATACATTTGTGAGTCCTAGAGGGCTCAAATGTATGCCTGCCTGAGTCACAATGTTTGTTTGGATTTGTGAGGCATGTTAAAAGTAAGGGAAATTAAGAGATCTTATGTTGCAGACTGCAGTTTTCATATTGCAAATTTGGTCAGACAAGGGGGTCCAGAGGGCTAGCGGGTGGCTAATGTGAGCCAGGGGCCACAGCCCACAGCCCTTACACAGAGGGATGCTGCTGAGAGCCTACAGGCAGACACAGACACAAAACATCCTGGCAATTTTGAGAGTGCTCCTCATTCATTTTGAATTTGTTGCTAAGGAATTTTGGTACCATAGGTATGATGAGTGTGTCTTTGTGAAACAGCTGAGGGCAAAATCAATCAGCTTCAAGCGTGGGTGATCAAGTTTCGTCAAGATACTTTCCACCTTCATGTCCTGATGGAAAACATTTTCAGATAACTGAAATTCCCAGGCTGCTACTACTAGATGCTTCAGAATGAGTCTTATAGCAGACCATGCAGAATAAGCAAAAAAACTGTGCCAGCTTGCAGAGGTCCAACAGGGCCTCTGGTGTCATAGTGCAGTACTGACTGGCTCACTGACAGGTAGAAAGAGGTTGCATTGACTGGGATAATCTCAGCTGCCTGTCCTGGGGCTCCTGTCCAGTCTGGTTAAACATGCATCAAAACATTAAAACACCAAATTTACAAACAAACTAAGTAATCTAGGCAGGGGTAAAGCGGTAACTGCCATGTCCTGCAAGTAAAATTACTGCTTTCATTCGAAACCAAGGTTGTGTGTTTGCGTTCCGTTCAGCACCTGACTAAACTCACTACTCACCAAAGGCTCCAGTTCTCTCTGTTCTGTAATTTCCCTTTAGGATCTCTTCTTCTTCCCTTCTCCTCTCTGTACATTCTAGAAGTAGTGCATTTCTCTTTAAATCAGCAGTCAACATGTACTACACCCCTGTGGCTCGCTGCTGCCGACAGTTGGAGAAGCAAGAGTGAAGATCAATCCCCTTTTTAATACCAAATGTTTGCGAAATAGCTGTGCAGGCTGGTCAGTGCCCCTGTGCCTCTAGGGTTAATGTTGTAGTTACCCTCCAGCGTAATTTTGGAATGTTCCCCCCTGGTGTAGAGTTAAAAAGCAAGAAATTTCTCCATTGGGGCGTGGTTTGATGGGTCATATGCAGGACTTTCTTATGTGTGATAAATTGTCAACATCGATTGATTTTTTTTATGATATGTCAATAAGTCAATAACTTGCATTAATAGCCTAACCTATGTGACTTGCCTGAATGTTTTGTACACAAAACATGTTTTTCAAAACCAAAGAAAGTCATTTTTGTGCTTAGACCTGACCAAACCTCCACGGTTTACAACACAGTCCAAAAGTCAAGATATGTCCTGAAATTTTAACTTTTTGTAAGGAATCTTTTTGAAAGTCTAGTGGAAGTTGCGAGTAGTTCCTGGCCTTACTTGAGCACTTCATGTGCAAAACTAATGCTAGAGTGTTAAGTACGTGTCATAGTTTGAAACTCAAGGCTTCTGACCATGCTGCTGTATCTGACGAGTGGTGAGTGAGAACGTGCTGGGTTAGAAGGATTATTAGCTATGTACATTGGCTATTAAAAGTAAAAAATGTCACGAGGCAGTATGTGCATTTTTATGTTATTTTTATCTTACAATTGTGTAACATGTGAGCAGCATATTTACGATGCATCTGCAATGCTCAGAGGAAATGAAGATGCAGCTCACAGCTGCAAAAACCTTTTTAATAAATTGAATGGTGGTGAAACAACTTTGTGAACTCTCGGGATACAAAACACAACTTAAGCACTCTTGTCAGTGTCTTTTGGTAAAGTTTATTTGGCAGTGACATTCCAAAGTTGCAGTTTCTGTTCAGTATAGTTTATACTTACTGCAGAAACAGTATGTTAAGACAAGTACTTGTAGGTTCCCCCACAGGCTTGTGAGAATAATTGAAGTACCTCTTTACTGACACCCTGTATCATGTTCCAATGGTCTTAAAATGGATGTTATTTTACACTGTCACCTATTTTCAATCCTAAACGATTTTTTTGATTCGTCACGTTTGGTCAAATTTGTACTCCTACTACTTCCATCTGGAGTAGCAGATGTTAGCACCCCTCGCTTTTAACTGGTGGCATTGTTTATGCATATTTTTTAGTCAACAATTTCAGCTCTTTAATTGATTTGAGTTATTTCAACTTCAACTGGCATCACTATTGTTGGTTATTGCTCACTGAATATTGTGCCAATACAATTCCCAAAAGATCAGACTTGGTAATTATATTGTCTAAATGGAGGTTTCCAATATCTGTCCAATATCCAATATCAATCGGGTGTCTGCTATTGGGGAGTCGTATAAATAAGTAGTGACTACCACTAATAATTAAGTTAAATTGATTATCTTCTGTCTTTACATGTTGTATTAATGTTAAAACTGTATATTACATGAATTTGTAATACCTCGTTGGTCAGTGATTTAAAAAAAACAAAAAAAAAAAACAGATCAGAATGTCAGTCAGTGGTTAAAATGCACCAGCAGGGGGCATGAGTCAATCAGACAAGTAAACAGCTATGATTTATTATCCTCTTCAATATTGCAATGCTAATGCGGGTCAGTTGATAGGCTGAATTCCTTTTCTTAAGTAAATTTTAAGAAGCTGTTATAGGGATCAGAGAGATAGATTAGGGTTTTTTGTTTTGACCTTGTAGGATGACAGAGAGGAAAACCCCTGCCATGTCTGTTTTCTCTCCACGCTATTGTAGTTGTTCTATTTAATTTCCCTTTTCTAAGTGGTTTGTTGTGGTTGTGCCCTGGCTTGGTCAAGGACAGACTCGGGCCACTGAATGCAAGCTGTTTAGTGCTAAATCTCACTATTCTTCTTCTCATATTGTGGAACATGGAGCCCTGGTGCTCTCACATGTTCACACAGCTCTCCTCTGTGGTATAAATGAACCAATCAGTTAAACATAAAGGTTATGACTGTGTATCAAATTTGGAAGACAGGCCTTTCTTGAGGGTTAGAAAATATTTTCAGTGCTAAGGCCAATCATGGGATCGGTGGCATTTGGTAAGGTTCTCCATCATATGAGGTGATTCAAATGGAATAAAATGTGTGTCAAAATGAGTCTTCTTTTTTCTTTCTTTTTTTCACAATTTGAGGAGGTCTGGGACAGATTTATGTGACAAGTGAGGTTTTGTGCATAGTTTTTTCAAAAAGGACAATTCAGAAAAAACCCAACATTTAAAGTAACAAAAATAGTCATAGTGTAATATAGGCTGTCAACCGACCGTGTCACACGACTTGTTTTGCGGAAACATTAATCAACCCTGGAGGTCATGTACTGTATATCTTAGAGTCACGCATGGAAAATGAGAGAGCCTATGTACTATGCTGGGAAGTAGCCAGGCACTGTGGAGCAGGCAGGGTCCTACAGGATGACACTCGAAGGTCAAAACCTGATAACTGGACTTTGCATAGAATGGACATAAACTGCTGAAAAAATAAAACTGATATCTGACAGACAGTCTCTGAATCAACGTGGTCCCAAGGACAGTACTAAGTGTATAAAAGTGGTGGGGACAAAAGATGAAAAACGCAACAATGATAATAATAATACTACTACTACTGCTACTACTAATAATAATAATAAATCAGTAATTCAATAAATGAATACATCGTTGTTTTGATGCTGCACATCTTAACGTTCAAGAAGCAGAGCGATCATTACAGTTCATGAGTTAGCTTCAACCAACCATGACTCATTCTAAGGTTTAACTATCGATATGTGGGAATGTGAACTAAACTGGAGTATATTAGATTATTTCTGTTATTTTAACCATATAAATACAGAAAGGGTCTATTTTTTTCAATATCTTTTTATTCTTAAAAGTAATACTACATTGTAGGTGCTCTGTACAACAAGTGAACAAATAAAACACAAAGATCTGAATATGTTAGCAAACATTCTAGCAAGGCTATTGTAGTTAGCTAGGTAATTAGCCCATTAGCTAATTAGTACATTCTGATTTTACAGTGTATGCTGATCACATCTATTATCTAATGAACACTAACAGTTTTCCTGCACATGTGAAGGCTGTTGCTTGGTCTTACTGTATGATGTAATATACTTATTAGGTCCTGGGTTACAATTTTGTGATCAGTTCACATAACAATCAGCTGTAGCCAGTTTCAACTGCAGGTGCAGGAGTTTTCTCATTTATTAACATGACATGGTGCCAGCAATTTGTATTTGTTTTTGATCAAAAAACACAAAAAACATAATGCTTTTAAAGAAGTGACTGAGAGAAGATTTGCCATTTCAAAAAAGTGGTGATTCAGACAGTTACAGAAGATGAGCAGAGGTTTATAGTCCCATGGAGTAAGACAAGGCAGTATGAAAATAGTTCAGATAAAGATAAAGCAACAATTACACAGATACCACAGAAGCAATTACATTTTAAATTTCACCTTATTTATTGTAGTGTCTGTTTGCTTTTGCATTTATTTTTAAATTGTTAAATCTCTCTTCAGTCCTGATCAGTGGAACCATTTGTACTTTTCTCATGTTTAAATATGTTGGTCTATTGTCACTGTTGTAAAATGTGTTTCAAGATGGATGCCTTGTCTTTCTGCTGCAAACAAAATCTGTAGGGCTAAAAATAAATTAACCTGAAGAATTTCTCTGAAAGAAACAAAGCATGAATAACCCTTGTTTTACTTGGAACTAATGAACCTGTCCTGCTTACTCAAGCAAATTGATCCATGAAGCACACGTGATAGCCCTCATAGATACACACAATTCATACTACTGAATTGTACTGCAGTCAATGAAACTATGATTTTGACAATATCTGTATCAGTATATTAGTTTACTTATTTTGATCTCTATTTTGTTTGATAAATTTAAATAAAAAACATATCCAAACCTGTTCTTTTTGCAAGACAAAAACTTTCAGTGTGAAATTGAGTGCATTTTCCCTGCTATTATCAAGGAATTTTCACATCTGAATAGATTGTCTCATCTCATTATCTACCGCTTATCTGTGAGGGTCGCAGGGATGTAACCGCTTTATCCCCCCTTTTTACTGGGTTACTGGAGCCAATCTCAGTTATCTCTCTGGGTGAAGGCAGGGTACACGAGTCACCAGCTCATTGCAGGGCCCTTACTGTTCATTCACACAAGGTGTCAACCGCACATCAGGAGCAATGTTGGGGTTCAGTATCTTTCTCAAGGATACTTCGACATGCAGCTCAGCTCCCAGGGGAGCCGGGATTCGAGCCAGCAACCTTCCGATCACTAGTCGACCTGCTCTACCCGCTGAGCTACAGTCGCTCCAATCACACTCCTCATCACACCCAGATCCTCAGGCACTCTCTTCATCCCATCACCAGTGTCTGGATACTGGATCCCAGTACCACTCTCGATTATTTCCTTAGAGTACGACGAAATCTTCATGGGGCCTATCCACCAAACACTAACATTTCTCATTGTCATTGTGCGCTTGACAATAAAATATTACTGTTCACTCACAATTACATTTCTCCTGACTAAAAAAACATATACAACAAATACATACTTAAAAGCATGTGACTCCAAAAACTAAAATGCTTGTGTACTGATATGATTGAGACATGACATAGCATGACTAGCTGTAAACTGGAACAATATTTCGGGTTTGGAAGTGGTGACAATTTTTTGACTGATGGTTACTAAGCAACACAACTCAGACTGGATGTCCACACACAGTCGGGGACAGAAGATTAACAGCAATTAATGCAGGATGTGCTGGTCCAAATGTGCAAAAATTACTGCTTTTCTGGAGAGTTGACACATATCAGCAAATGAAGTAGGACAGTGAGAGTGACTGGTAATCCTGACAGGTTGTTCTGGGTCTATGTCAGCATCATTGTGTGGGCATCCATCGAAAACAATGGCTGCAGGTTTTTTTGATATATGTGTGGGATAAATGTATTTAAGAGGAAATGATGTGGCTTTTTAATATTAGATGTTGTGCATTTTAAACTTACACATTTCTTTTTCGGTGTTTCATTTGGTGATTGATTTTGCAATTTTGGATTTAAGATTAGCACCATACCACAAAGTTAAGGTTAAAAAGTATGAAATATCATGATGGTCAGGGTTTTGGCCTGTCAGAATATTTCTGCCATCAGAGTATCTCATCCTCTGTGGAATTTTTGTATTTCAGAACATTTTTGTTGAAAACTGTGTTTCCTAGGAACTGCAATATTCAATAGGCTGTGTATCTTTATAATTCAGCTGACTTTTTTTTTTTAACAAAATCGGACTCATTACTGTGTTCTTAACAGGGGATAAGAAGGCAGCTGATCAATGAAGGATCAACAAGCTCGGAATCTGAAATCTTACAAATTATCTTCAAATTTTGCAGAACATAGAAACTCATGCTCCTTTAGCTTTCACCCAGAGTGATTGCAGCGCTATCTTCTTTTATCCACAAAGATCCTGCCACTCCAGCAGAAAACGGTTGTCAGTGTGGGGGTACAAAATGAACAAAATATAAATGATGAAGTCAAAACACGAGTCAGGCCTCAGCCCTTCCCCTTTATTTATTGTACAAATATATCTGGGAGACAGAGACAGAGCTTGTCTGAAGCTGGGGCTCCGCTGACCTGTAGCCACAGCACACTTGCAAAACAAAATTGTGCCAGAGACAAACAGCAGATAGGCCATATTTCTTGGCCTCAGTGACAGAGGGCCTGGCTCAGCAGGGCCCTCCAGCTTCAGTCAGCCTGGCTTGTTTTCTGGGCAGTGCTCCCTAATAGCTGGGTGGGTAGATAGACTAATCGAGGACCTTGCAGTGACTGTGGGAGGTCAGGGGTGAAACAGATTGATAGATAGAACCTATCTCCCTGTGTGCATCTTCTGCTGAGCAAACAGTCTAATGGCAGAGATGCTCTGCACGTTTTGTTTTTTTTCTCCTTTTGCTCACTTTGTCAGGGACAGAGCATGGGTTCACTTAATTAACTAATCTCTCTTATAAAGTTTCTGCATCTACTATCATTTATTATCAAAACATGTAATAAAAAGGTATGAATGGGGAAAGTGTAGCTATCATTCATTACTGACATGACATTATTGTATTTAAAATCTACACTCATCATTGATTTAAATTGATTATATCAGTAAAAAAGACAAGATTACATGTCGACTTTATTCTCAGGGTAAATATAGTCTTACAACTAACAGTCATGATTCTAGGAAATAATGTGATGTAGCTTGTCAAACACATTAGGAAACTATGCGGCTGCCAAGGGCCTTACATGTATCTACTATATATTACCACGTGTACCATGTCTGTTCTTAAATTATCTCTGATTTCATAAATGTTTGTTTGGAGAAAAACAAGACATTTCCAGTTAACATTTGGCGAGAGGCTGGGTCTACCATGTACAGGTTTCAGCTGAAATATTATTCATGCATACAACAGTTGGACAATTTAGAGTCACCGATTCACCTGCATGTCTTTGGAATGTCAGAGGAAACTGGAGCACCTGAAGGAAACCATGCAGACATGGGGACAACATACAAACTACAGAGAGAGAGGCTCACACCGGGCATCAGAGCCATCTTGATGTAACATGACAGCGCTAAACACTTCACCACCTCTGTTCAAAGGCTGAAGTTAGCTTCATTTCAGTTTTAGTTTGAGTTGATTTAAATTCAGCTTTCCTATGTAGCCCACACAATGCAGAAGCCCACTGGCTACACACGCTTTAGCAGTTAGTAAGACGGGACTTTTGTGTTTGTAAATTGTTTTTTCCTTCTGTTGTTTTATAGTGTCATTCAGCGAGCTTACCTTGCAATGCAATATCTGATCATATTTTATTACACACCTTTATCTTTGGAATTTTCACCAAACACCAAAGTGGCTTCCCTTCCCAAGCTGTCTCAAGTAACGAGGAACACTAACAAAACATGTTGGGTGACACTGAGCACATTATTCCAGGGCCTAAGGACAGGTCACGTGCATCAAATGCTTTTAGCCAAAAATTGTGATTAGGCAAATTGTTGTACAGTGTTTTACTACAGTTCTAACCTATGGATAAAAACTCATCTCATTGGAGAATAAATGAGCAATAATTATTGTAAGTTTCAGACACACAGACAAGCTCCTAAAGCACTTTAAAGAATGAAAAGTAATATGTATTTTAAATATATTTATACGTATACATGTTACAGTGAAAGGGTGCCCCCCTGATGGCATCAAGATTTGCTTTTATATATTGTGGTAAAGGCATTTCTGTTAGAAGTTAGAAAAGGGTTACCTATCCATGGTTTATATTTTGACCTATAGAAGAGTTTTAACGCTATGAAAAAAGTAGTAACTGTTCTCACACAATGGTCTAAATTGGACAATTCTGGTAAACGGATATACAGGAAAGCCAAACAAACATAGGACCCCACCTCATCAAGGACAGCCAGGGGTCTGGAAATTGTTATCAAGAGCGATCGCCCCGAGATCACGAGGAAGAGGAGCCTGCAGATGGAGAAACCTTCACTTCACTGCAAAGGCTGAAGCCAGCTGACAGTCCAGAAAGTGACAGTAATAATCAGAGTGAATGGATGTGGATGTCTTGTGTTGACTTGAGTCATCATTGTTCTTCCTGTCTTTAAAATTACAATGCAGTTGTGTATACTATAGCTGAGAACTCTCAGCTTTGTTCATGCTTCCACACATTGACCCTCGGCAGCCTGATGGATCCTCAGCAGCCACCCACAGCTTCCTGCTTCTGCTAACAATAGATGGTTTGACTTTCCATAGCGCTTACCAAGCAAAATGCCCGCACACAGGCAATTAATAATAATGCCAATGAATTTCATGCAGCTGAAACATGCTGAAAGTGCTGGTATGACTCCACAATGTATACAGTCAGCCAGTGCAGATAAATATAGAGATGGACAGAATTAAACAGCCTGACTTGTGTCAATAGCAGTGTAAAAATAAAACTGAGAACAACTGTGTGTGTGTGTGTGTGTGTGTGTGTGTGTGTGTGTATGATAGGGTTATTTAGTGTAACATCAATAAATATAATGAGTAAGGTGTACTGTCTTTTAAATGTGATAATGATAATGCCCTACAGCATTGTCATTATAATATTATATTATATAGATTATTATTATTATAGTTATTATTATTATTATTATTATTAATAATAATAATGATGATAATAATTCATAATAACACATTTTACAGGTGCAACTTTATTCTATGTTAAGTTGATGTGGTGTATTCAGCAGTTTATCATCTCAAATGTCATTAAAGAGCAAATATTTGTCAACGCAAATCTAAAAATGTAAAACTTTATCTGTGTTGAAACACCGCTGAATCCTTTGCCTGCTCTCGCGTGTCTGCAGTCACTGCGTGTCTCCTCCATCAGCACCTCCCTGCTCTCCTGTCCAGGCATTTTTTTCAGAGGAGGCAGCTAGCATCCGTCACGTGACTCCGTGTCCACCAATGGCCCTACGGCAATCAAACTTCTGTGATAAGGGAATCGCAGTAAAGAGCGAGCGGATTGACGGAGTTTCACTCTGAGATCCTCAATGGTCACCAACACACACGTCCTGGCCCTTCTGGCTCTGACAGCAGCCGTGGTATAGACCGTGACCGACCGTCCGGATTTGTATTGATTGGTCTTTTTTATTTTGTTCTCCTCAGCAGCCCATGCAAGGCTGCATCAACACCTACATCCAGGTTCTAACTGTCTGACAATCATCGGTGACAGGCGGCGGTCCGCTGTGCAAATGTTGGGAGACAAGGCTCAAGGTAGGTCTGTTTACTGCTCTACACTCTGAGGTCTGCACCCACAGCTGGCAAGTCAACCACAGTGATTACGTTCGAGTAAAGAAACCAGTTTAAATCCAGTGAATACAGGTAAATGCTTAAAATAACCCAAGATCGTCAAGAAATCCCTTACCTGTTGTTTCATTAATAAGATTAGTAATTATCTGATGAAGAAACAAAGATGTTGATATCCAAACAGCGATTTAGCCCCGTTACAACAGCCGCGGCAATCAACCATGCAAAACCCGGCACTTTGAGAGAGGGGAAGATTTATTTAAAATCATACCATACATTGTGAAATATCAGTGATAACAATTAACGCAACTAAAAAAAAACCAAATGTAAACAATACAATAAATAAATATAAGATATGAAAAAAATAAATACAAATGCCTTTTTAGTAAATAGAAGCCCAGTGATTCCACTGTAAATGTCATGACTGTGACTGTTCCATTAGAATCTCTTCATGTCCAACAACAAATAAATAAAAAGACAAATAAACAGGTTAATGCTATAAGAATGTGATGCTTGTATGTCTATCTATGAGCATAATAATGATGATGATAATAATAATAATAATAATAATAATAATAATAATAATAATAATTCGATATTTGTTGTTTGTCTACTGTTATGCTATAGCAAATCTGATATAAGATACTACACGTGTGTTGCTGATTGCACGTGGCAGCTTCCACCATCCCGCATCAACCCGCGGGACCCCACGCAGCCCCGCAGCGCGTGGACTGCCTGCTTCACGGGCGCGTGGTGCTTCTGTGTAATGTGCTGTCCGCGGCTGCAGAGTGTAGCAGCACAGCTGATGATGTGGCCTCCTCCATCACATTCATCTCTACAGTGGAGAAACGGTCCAGGAGACAGTTCGTCGATTAGACTGAGAGCTAAAGGCTTCATCTGTCACCCATCAGGTCGGTGGCTGGAGCCGAGGCAGCCTCTTCATACACTGGAAGGAGTCCACAAATAAAATGCGCGTACACAGTGTGTGCAAATTCGCTGGATTCAGTGCAGGTTAAATCTCCTGAACAGCCACATTTTATTCTGAAAAATAATTTGACGAGCTGATTATATATCAATTAATTTCCTATGTAGAGCGGGTTCAAACTCATGGATTTGAACTATTTTTGTTGGTATTATCAGTTATTAGTCGGAGTGGATGAACGGTGGAGCGCGTTATACAACTTCCGTTTATACCAGTATTATTTTAAAGGAACCATTTCATAATGCAGGACAATACAGAGATGACTGTACGTCGACTGTATGTATAATGTTCATTACAACAGTTCAGCTCAGATTTATACATAGACCTAAGTTTTGACAACCTTTAATTTTTTGATTCAACAAGACTTTAATCAGGCCTTAATCCACAGAGCACTGCCTCGTTCTGAGTTCATGTTGTTCATGCCCAAACCCAAAATCACAATGCATCAAGGGCGTTACAATTCGAAAGCTACAGTGTACAAACGGCACGAATGTGTTATATTAATATAATAATAAACTTACAACAAATAAATACAATAATAGGCCAAATAAGTCACCTCATTTTATGGAAGGTCTAGGGCATTCTAAAATAAAATCCAGTTGAAGTTTATTTAAAAAACAAAAGAACCTGCCTTTATTCGCTCAAATATATTTCAATGTACACTGAAACAAACAAACGAACAAACATTAAATAAAATCACATCAAATCAAATCAAATCAAATAAAGTAAAATAAAATAAAATAAAATAAAATACAACTCGGCAAACTTAAGCCCTTCCCCATTAAATCGAACTGCATTAAAGTAAAGACAATTTGACATGTAACTGAAATTTCAAAAGAAAAACAGACATTATTTTTCTTCTTTAGTTATATAATAATTCTAACCATCTTTTCCCGCGTTCCACGCTCCGTTAAATATTACACATCTTCGTCATTTAAAATCATCTCAGGAGTGTGAAGCGCGATTCGATTGAATAAAACTCTATTGTAAGTCTTCTTTTAAGTTTATGTAGGCTGCGCTCTCTCAATTCATTCATTTTTCTTCAGAAATGATCGACGAAAAATTCTGCATGTGATATTTGCATTGAGTCACGTTATCTTTGTCGTATGCGTGTGTCTGTGTGTGTGTGTGTGTGTGTGTTTGGACCAGGTGTGACTCTGAAGGTTATGGAATACACATATGACGATGACCTGGAAGAGCTGTGTCCTGTGTGTGGAGACAAAGTGTCTGGATACCACTACGGTCTGCTCACCTGCGAGAGCTGCAAGGTAACACCGCGAGCCTTTCCTGGGATAGACACAGGTACAGGTACAGGTACACGGAGCAGTGGCGGTGTATCCTGAGCCGTAAACCAGTCAAATGAATGAATCATAGTTAAAACACCCACACCTGGATTGGTGGAATTATTCTGGCATCAGAGATTCCCTGTTTTTTAAATTGATTTATTTCGACTATCGACTTTTATTTCCTTCCTTCCTATTTTTAACGGTCGTGTGCTTTTTAGGGCTTCTTCAAGAGGACGGTGCAGAACAACAAGCGGTACACATGTGCGGAGAACCAGGAGTGTAAAATAGACAAAACCCAGAGGAAGAGGTGTCCTTTCTGTCGCTTCCAGAAGTGCCTCAGCGTCGGGATGCGGCTAGAAGGTACATGTTACTGTTAACAACAGCTTGCTCAAATACATTCTTTAGACTTTAATACATTCTAATTTAAAAAAAATAAAAAATGTGATAATAACAATAACGACAATGATAACAACAACAACAAAACAACAACAACAACAATAATAATAATAATAATAATAATAATGATAATAATAATAATAATAATAATAATAATATTAATAATGTTATCAATTGGGCCTCTATATTATTATTTGTAAAAAAAATTAAAAATCATTTGCTGTAACATCAAATTTGTTGGGGCTTATATTTCTGCCATTTTTACATATTTTTTATTACACAACTAAATACACACATGCTGTGATTCTATTCATTTGAAATAATTGTAAATTTTCGCCAAATACCTACTGCTCATGAGTAAAAAAAATCAATTAAAAAAAATGTCCTCTTTTAAATATCTCTCAATTTTGGGCTGGTGGCTCTCATGTTGTTTCCTTTACACATGGGATGGGATTAATTCCCAGACAGCAATGCAGGAAAGCACCTGCTTCCGTAGCAGAAAAAGGACACATTCTTGACTTACTGATAAAACCCCTGAGACTCCCCTGTTTTAAATCAAAAGCTCTATTTAGGCTACAAGAAGGAGTAGAGCTTCACTGACTCGGGGATTCTTCTCAGCCCTAAAAAGGGAAGCAAAAATGAACAACATGTCTGTTGTTTACTCAGTCGGGATAGCTGGGGGTACTGGTGAAATGTGAGTTATGATCTTCCTCTGTGCTGTTACAGTTCAGTGCTCATCCAGGAGTTTTAAAAGGAGATTTTGGTGTCTCATTTGTAAATCTGTGTTTCACCTCTTGTCTCTTGTGTGGCAGCGGTGCGCGCGGACCGCATGCGTGGGGGGAGGAATAAATTTGGCCCCATGTACAAGAGAGACAGGGCCTTGAAGCAACAGAAGAAGGCTTTAATACGCTCCAACGGCTTCAAGCTGGAGAGCGTAGCTCCTCCGCCGGCCTCTCCTCTGCAGACTGACTACGGCTTCACAGGCACCCTGCACAGCCTGCCCACCATCTCCAAAAGCCTGCTCCCCTCCACCCCGAGCTCCATCACCCCAACAGACTACGAAGCCAACCTCTATGGACCCCCATCCTTGAGCATGGCCATGCAGTCTCATGTGCCCCTCACCACTCAATACCAGTACACAGCCTTCCCTGGCCGGGCAATTAAAGCAGAATGTCCTGACTACACCAGCTCCCCCGAATCTCTGACAGGATACCCCTACCCAGACATGTACCCCTCAGCCTCACCGCAGCCGCCCAGCCTGCCACCGCTGGTGCTGGAGCTGCTGCGCTGCGATCCAGATGAGCTGGTGGTGCAGAACAAGATTGTTACTCATCTGCAGCAGGAGCAGAGTGGTCGGGGCCGACTGGACAAGCCCAGCACATTCAGCCTAATGTGTCGCATGGCAGACCAGACTCTCTTCTCCATAGTGGAGTGGGCCCGGAGCTGCATCTTCTTCAAGGAGCTCAGGGTGAGTCCCAAGTCCTTTCTTCTATCCTCATGCTCACGTAGGCATGCACATGCCTACTGCGAATGATGGAGAATTAAGTCACATTTTACAGCTGCACTCCACAATTTCTTTTGGGTAAAACTCCAGTCTTTACAGCTGTCTATACCACAGAGTTAAAGCACAGCTCTGATTTGTCTTCCTTCCAATAATCTTGGTTTATACAGATTCTACAAAACCCATACTTTGATGAATTATATCCTATGAAAAGACAATCATATTTTGTGAGATTTTTAAGGCATTACAATACAATTCCAAGCCTGTCTTGGCAAGTG
The DNA here is from genome assembly GCA_903131615.1 of Diplodus sargus. Taxonomy (NCBI): domain Eukaryota; kingdom Metazoa; phylum Chordata; class Actinopteri; order Spariformes; family Sparidae; genus Diplodus; species Diplodus sargus. The sequence continues at coordinate 372,288 of CAEMYA010000215.1, forward strand.
GCTTTCATACATTGTGGTAAGGACGGGAGACGGAAAGGAACAAAAATCTGTTTGACAAAAATAATATAGAGCATACATTACTATTATTTTAACTTGAATATACACAAAAACTAAAATAGTCCTAATTTATCAAGAGAGCAAAAAGTGATTCTAAAAAATTAAAATCATGAAAATGTATTAAGTTTTATGTAATAACTGCATGGCAAGTTTATATTATTGAATTGTGTTGCATCATACCCAAGTCACACAATTGATGTAGGTTATATATACTGTATATGGTCTGGTGTTCCATATGAATGCATAAGCACACACTGAGTTTAATACTGATTAGTAGAATTATACAAGAGCAACTAAAGCACCAGAATACATGTTGGCAATATACGTTTCTGCAAATCACAAATATTTTTTACATAAGTTTTACATTTCTTTATGTTGCAACGTAACGTTTCTTTTCATTCTCAGTTTTCAATTTATGTTGAGACTACACCATGCTTATGCTCTGTTTAGGTTAAGGCACAAAAAGCAATTGTTATTGATGGGAGAAGATCATGTTTAGGCCGAAAACAACTATTTTGGTTGCACAAGCAAGACTGGAGATGTACCGAACCTCCTGTCAGGAACACCTGTTTCTTGTCTCCACAAACATGGCTAAAAAACACAGTCTAGCTGTGGTCACTGGCTTGGCAGCCTCCTCACCTGTAATGTTTACCAAGGAGTGAGACTGAAGTGTTGCAGCAATTTGGTGGAGTACTTTCAGCATTGTAAGGATGAATATTCTTTGCTTATGGTCTCTGTGTGTTTCCTCTGTGATGAACAGTAGCTGAACACACACACACACACGCGCGCACACACACACACACACACACACACACACACACACACACACACACACACACACACACACACACACACACACACAACACACATGCATCAGTGTCCCACTCCATCATCTCCAGACACAGTGCAGTATTGGACAGTGATTTAGTAACGCAGTCAAATTGAAGTCCCACACTGGAGAAATCAATGCTGTTGTTGCTGCTGCTGCTGACAATATGGCTGAATACACTGAGTGAAAATGGAGGATTATAATTCTTTCTGACAAATCAAGCTGGTTACAACAATGAAGAAAAGTTGTACCTTCTTCTATGAGTCATGATATTATCTGACTGTGCTGACAAACAAACATCTGTGAGCAAGCCATGGTCAGACTAATTTAACCAATTACAGAGTTTAACGAGCAACAAAGGCTTCATTCTGGCCTTGGTGAGATTTGGTGATATTCCTTCCTGTCTTTTGATCAAATACAGTTTATTTACTCTGATACATTCAGAGCAGGTCTGCTCCTTTTCTGCTTAACACTTGTTCACTTGTTGATATTAATTTCTTGGACAGCCAATGTTTGGACATGTGGTCCTCTACAGCTGGTTACTAGGTTAATACACATGAAAGTTATTTATTTAGCTCAAAATAATACTGAGCAGATCCCAATCAACAGTGCTGTATCACTCATCAGTATTTCATATTCAAGCAACATGTGTAAAGCTTTGTCGGGATGCTCTGCTTACACCATCAGAGTGAAGCAGATGTGCCTGTGTCTATACAAACTGCAGACCTTTAAATCAGGTTTTGGGTCACTGGCTGAAAGCTAGACACACATCACACATCTTCTATGAAACTAATACTTGCATACTTAATACATGCTACATTCAGTCACATTAAAGGCAAACTGTGGAGTTTCTCACCACTAGTAGTTCTATGGAACAATGTTTTCACAAATGGGTCCCTGTTCTTTTTAGTCATAACACATATTATAACAAACAAAGGCAGGAAGATGAAGACTGCAAGCTAGTAAACATGAATGTTGTATTTAAAAATCCTTTTATTGGCTTCATGAATGTTTATAAGACAGGAATGCATTTCTGCATGTTTGCTGGGCCTCAATGATTCAAAAATGTGTTTTGGTGAAAGAAAACCCTTGAGCAATGTAATTTTCTTCCCTGCGTTTTTTTTCTCAATTGGGAAGGTTATCCCCACTCCGATTGAGGCTCTAAGGCCAGAGGATTAAGTTCACTGTACAGATTGTAACACCCACTCGGGCAATGTCATTGTGATTTTGGGGTTTATAAATAAAATTGATCTGATTTGATTCAGAAAAACAGAACTTTTGTTAACAAAACTCCACTGGGCACCTCTAAAGGGTTCGTTCTCAAATACAAAAAAATGAAAGAGATGTTACGGAACCCTGCCTGCTGCAGAAAATGCAACATTGCTGCGTATGTTGCACCATCTTCACTAACATGCATGGACCGTCAGACGACTTCAGTGGTGTAGTGTTAATGAACAAACCACAATCATGTTACACTGCTGATGGCTGTGGTCTGTCATGCAACAGGCCAAGTATGCATAATGTATCTAATAATTTCAACAGCTACATCTCTCTCTCGAAACAGTATCTCTGCCATGGCATCTTGCCATAGAACCCACTGACAAAGCTTTAACAAAAATCATTCCTATTAAAAGAGTTGAGACTGTATAAATTATGCAAAGGTAGAAATTCTAGAGACAGAGAAATCTCAGAGATTGGTATGTCAGATTATTGCATGGTAAAATACTATTGGAATTATGTAAGAAGAGATGTTTTATGTTTTATTTCCTAATTTAATTTTTTGGTCATTTGGTGTATACAGTTTTACTACGAGTGCTGCAGTAAGGACAGCTGTCGTCTCTGTTAACATATATGATCATACCACTAATGCAGCAAAATGATTTGAAGCAACAAATAAATCAGTTCATCCTGGTATTTTGTGCTCCTGTAATGAAAAAGGCACTGCTGAAATGATCTCACAACATTTAACATTTTTCTCAAAGTCCAAATACAAGCCCATTTTATAAAAAAGACTAAGATTGATGATTGAATTCTTAGTTTCTGAGAACATTCAGAAGGATTAGTCTTTTTCATTGTTACTTTTGTATCTTATGTGTCTCAAAAAACAAAGACCACATTGTTGTACTGATGTGATTTGTTCCATCTTCTCCGACTAACAACAACAAGGTATCTTTATAGCAGAGTGTTAGGGGGCTGCTTGGCTGAAATGCTCCTCTACATTACTGACACAGGAGAGAAGCACACAGGCTGCTTATCTGTCATCATCGTTCAATTGTTATATACAAATATAGATCCTAATAAACCTTTTACTATTGAATCCTCCCCAAATTATGCAGATTCTTTATGTAGTCTATATAAATGTTTAATATACTTTTCCATTTGTTTCTAAATTATGTTTGTGTAATGATTTACATTTTCTGTTGAAATCAACTACTGTTTGAGGGAGTCCCTGCTTTATCTGAGACTTCTTGTAAAACTTACTCTCATGGACAACTATTTATGATATCTTAGGCACAAGATATATTACCTTTCTAGTTACAACACTGAGAAAACATTTCTGTATTACAAAAACGTAATAACACTGCTGCAGAGACCAGGCACTTAGGTTAGGTTAGTGAAGAAGTACCATTTCTGTTAAATGTAAATACAGTAAACTCCAACTTATTCATGGCTTTTACATTAAGCTAAGACCATCTCCATCTTTCCCTTACCTTAAGCAAGGGCTGTGAACACCTAAACATTACCATGGAAACTTTAAACATTGCCATAGCTGCAAAATTCAGGCATTGTATTGTTAAATAAACAAATCTGTTGTTTTCCATTTTCCCGTTTTTATAACATTTGCCACCTCAAAACCTCATGTTATAGACACCTGCTACATTCCTGTTTATAGTCAGAACATTTGTATGTACAGTAAACAGCCACCATGGACAGTGAGAACAAAGCTCTGCATATTTTGCAGAGAAAGTCTTGTTGAGAAAGAGCTCTTTCTCTGGGCTGGATAATTACATTCCATGCAGACGATAACAGGGAAATGTCGGCTCTCCACAGCAGCCCCGCGCTGCGCTTGTCTACATTGTTGTTAAATTGTGAGCAGAATGGAAGCTATTGATTGTTGCAGTTCCCCAGAGGTGGCCTTTGTCCTGTCTTGTGTTTGACCTTCCATTCACCTGTTGAACATGGAAGATGTTGCAAAAAGAAGTGCACGCAATAAATAGTCGGAAAGTTCAGCTACTAATGGTAGTGTACTGCAGACAGTTGCTTTAAAGAACGACCTGTCTATGAAGATTTTGATGAATTTTATGCAGAAATAGATATACTGCTTAAAATCATAACTAGAACAATACTGTTTGAAATTGGTGTTGATAAACATGCCATTTTTATATGACACCTAATCTAGCAATTTTAGTTTCTTTTGGTTAACATTATAATTTTTTGGTTGTGTTAGTGATTAGCTTAGGGCCTGGCTAGGTTTTGCCACAAAATCCCTTTGATTTATTAAAAAACGTTAAAATGCTGCCTCGAATGGTGGTCTCTCGCTTGGGAGCTGTCTTGGCCAGCGGCCACGAGATCACCATCCCCTCCACCTCCAAAACAAGGAATTCAGCCAATAACACAATATGTAATCTGAACATTATGTGACATATATTCTGGAATTTCTGATATTAAACATATTACTCAGACAAAGTTGAACATACCCATAATTCACAGAAATGTAAAAAGAAAACATTTTATTACGGTGACTGGGCTGATATCTGCTGCTACTTGAGGAAATTCTGAAAATTGCCACCTGTCCCTCCAGGCCAAATAGGGCACTGCAGCACTGCAGCACACTGAAGAGTACACTCACATCAATACAGCTACACAGTTAGGAGACATTTCTTGTGCATGGTTGAAAAACAAATACCACTCGGGACATATTTGGCCTCCACCTATAGGTCCTCAAAATAGAAAGAAATGATTTGGTTAGCAAGTATCAGAAATACATACTGTAAAGATGCCTGTTTCCCCTCTAAGAAGCTTGAATTCAGACTTGTTGGATTCAAATTGTTGCTAATTTCTGCTGATATGAAATGTCCATTACAACATAAGCCACGATTTCTTCAATGTGGTGCTCACATTCTTCACCCTATGGATTTTATATTATATTATATTATATTATATTATACTATATTCTTGCTCTCAGGCTCCCATCAAAATGCTCATACAAAAGGACACAAGTGTCATGTAACACACAAGTAAACTCAGAGATGAGGAAAAAAAAATAATGAGAGATCATACAAGTCAAGGTTGTGCAATTATGTATATGCTTAATAAGACCTGGGTAGTGTGGCTTAGATCCGCAGTCTATTTCTATGTTATGCTCACCTGCCTTAAGCATAACACTAAACACAAGAGGGAATCTCCAAATAGGGCCAACCAGTAAGAAACAGTATATTATGTAGAGAATGAGGTATTGAATGGGTCAACCAGCTATATTGGAGAGATCTTTATCTTCACACATGTAAAACTCAGTTCAAAACTGTTTTGCTGTCTGACCTAAGGTGTAAAGGTTCCTGAACATCTGAAAATCTGAACTCTAGCCCACTGGTGGAAAAGAAAATATAGAATACTAAAACCAATTTATAGGACAACCCAATTTCCAGAATACATTTTGGCAATGTATGTTTCTGAAAACAACAGATATGTTGAAACTTTACATTTCTTTAGGTTCCGTTTTCTATTTTATTGTTATGTTGTGACAACACTGTGCTTATGTTCTGGTTAGGTTTAGGCACAAAATCTACTTGGTTGGGTTTAGGAAAAGATCCTGTTTTTGCCTGAAGTACCAGTTTTGGACTATGTCGCCACAAACACAGCTGAAGATGTCTCATGGTGTTATGAAACATACTTGCTTTTGTCGCTTTAAACGCAACTGTAAATTATCCAGATGTCTCCTTAAAAATATCCGGTGATGTCATGCTTGAAAAGGTTGAAACGCAGTCTTGAAGCGCAGCCACTGGCTTTACAGCCTCCTGGTCTGTAACTCCACCACCATCTCCTAGAAATCCCAATATGAAAGACATGTACAAATTTGACCATTTTCTTGGTTTAAATGTTAACTGTCAACATTTCATTCTGGAGACTAGGCTTTTAAGAGTCATCAATTACTTAATCTCATACCTGTTATCATAACAAGCAAATAGAGAGGGGTGTCTGTGTAAAGAATCTGTGTAGTGTCCTCAGGACTAAGCTCACTGCTTTTCTCATGACCACCTCTGTTCTGCTGCTGTCATGTTTGTTAGGTTGTCTGTACAACTCCAGAAAAAAGAGTAATGTTCACACAGTATATTTCATCTCTGAACCAGAATTATGATGCACACATTTTATTTTCTGTGACAATCCCAGAGATTTTTACTTCATGGCTGTGAGATAAAGTGTGGTTCTCACGGGTAAAACATGACAGTTGACAGGTATGTAACCTGAAATATCACTTTAACCCAGAATCACACTCGAACATGGACAGATAGAAATATTGACAATCCATGTGGGAGATAAAATAAAGCCCCTCTCCTCAAGTTGAGAACATTAACTTTTTTTTTTTTTAGAACAATGTTTTTGGCTACAGCTGAGTGTTCAACTCCTCTTGGAGAGGAAGCGCAGTAGGTCGCCGAGACCTCTTGCTTCCTTAACCCCCTCCTTTATCACTGCACACGCAGACCCCCACCAATGCACTAGTACAGATGAGTGTGTGGCCAACAAGATTGGACCCTCTTCTCAGCGACTGATATATAGTTTCATTCAGCTCGACAGTAATTCTGTCAGCTCCGTGTCAGATGAATGTGTGTCTGGGGCTATTAGCAGCTGCGGCTGCAGAATTACTGACTGCCGTGTCCTTCAGTTTACAGACAATATTGCGTTTGGGAAGGGGGGCTCAATCTGAAAAAACACATACCCATCCCCCAGAGCAGAGCAGATGTGACTGGAGCTTAGGGAGAGGTGAGCAGGTTGAAGAGGTTGGAGACTAGGCTTGTAAATACAATACACGGGAAACAGAAATAGCACCAACACCCAGGACGTCATCACACACACACACACACACACACACACACACACACAC
>CAEMYA010000215.1:379316-397034 GCA_903131615.1 Diplodus sargus
ACACACACACACACTCACACACACACACACACACACACACACACACACACACACACACTCACACACAAATACCACAGAGCACAACTCCAATTCTCTCTGTCCTTGTTTTTATGGTCTCTTCATTTTCCATTTGAGCTGTTTTTGTCACACACTTGGCTCTGGATTAATAACATTGACCATAGGATAGATAGAATTTTTTTTCTTTTAAATCAGAATCAAATTTAATGACTCAGTGAGACAGAAGAAAATCATAGAAGATATTGATTCCATACAATATGAACATAGAAGCTTTTGGAAATAGTAACAGAAGAATGATAAGGAGCACTGGTCTGTGCAGGTTCCAAAGAATATCAATCAAGATTTTTAGTAAATGACGAAGGAAACAAGCTACAATATATATGTACGTCAGAACAGAGTGAACCCCGTACTATAGACTTCTTGCTTTAAGATTAAATGTTTTTGTTTCTGTCATTTTCTTTATCTGCCTTTGTGTGTGTGTGTGTGTTTCCTGGAGGTGGGAGATCAAATGAAGCTGCTGCATAACTGCTGGTCTGAACTACTGGTCCTGGATCACATTTTCAGACAAGTGCAACATGGACAGGAAGACAGCATCCTGCTGGTGACTGGCCAGGAGGTAACAACTCCCTCACACAACTTCCCACCAGCACACTGCACACTCTGCTCCATTTACTTCATTCAAAATGTAGTAGAAGTGGGGCTCTTTTCCAAATCTGTGTGTGCTCAATCAATCAAATGGACCAACTTGAAAACCGAATAAATGTAGGACTTTAGAATCTTTTTGTAAATGTGCAGTCATTTGTAAGGCTCGAAGGTTAACAGCAGTGTTGATGTATTAAACGGAAACCACTGATTTGACTATTTTGCATTCAATTTGAAAATATCTTTAAATGTGGTCATTTTCATGCCCAAACCCCATGAACAATAGGTTATATTATATTCTCTCCATATTAATCTGTTTTATCAGAAACAGATGCAAGTGAGATTCTGTTAGGGTTAGGGGTCCATTAACTTAAATTAATGAAGTGATCGGATTAAATTAATATGTTGATTAATTCAAATTAATATGTTGATTATTTCAAATGAATATGTTTTTAAAAAAATCAAATGTTGGGATTTTTATACTTTGTGGTTCATGAAGAGATCTTCATGGTGGATTGACGGTGGCTGACATTTAAATGTCACACGATAATCCGCTGAATCAGCAGATCAATATCAAAGGAACAGCTTAGTCAAAAAAATAAAATTCAGTTATTATCTACTCACCCCATTATGATGGAAAGTTGAAGTTTTTGAAGTTTACAAAACATGTGTTGCACATGTAAAGTGGTGTAGACTGGGACCCAAAACAAAACAAAAAGCATAAAATTTGAAATACTCACATCATTGAATTTTTTTTAAAAATATAATAATCATTCATGTATATAAACTAATTCTACCTCATCTAATCTAAACGTAAGACACGTGAACACGCAAAATTCTATGCTCAAAGTGATGACTGTTATCAACATCTGGTGGTGGCCTGTAAATAAGGAAGGAATTTGGGATGCGGTCTATTCAAGGACATTTTATTACTGGACACAGTGTCACCTGGATTGCTGACCAAGGCGGCAATAGAGACATTTTAGCAGGTGTACCCATCTTTAAAAAACCTGCGTAGACCCGCTAATTTTGGTGGAAAAGCGGCATTAGTGTTGTTCCTAAAACTTCACAGTAAACGTTGTTCCAGTTCTTTGTAATGTCATAGCTTAGAGACTTAGGTAAAAAATAAACAACAACACACAAATCCTTTCAAACGTTTGTAAAATCAGAAATCAGAAATCAGAAATACTTTATGGAAACCGAGAGGGGAAATTGCTTGTGTTACAGCTGCTCCCATTGAAAGTCCAGAAATATGCAGAAAAATAAATAATAATAATAATAATAACAATAATAACAACAACAACAGCAACAACAACAACAATATTAATAATAATAATAATAGTTATGATATTAATAACAAGAATAATAATAATACTAATACTAATAAAAGATCATGTTTTCCTAAACCTAACCAAGTCTTTTTGTAACTAAACTGAAAAGAAACAGAAATATTAAATAAATTTTAGAACAATTTCAGAACAGCTGCAATCATTAAACAACATGGATTTGAGTATTAGTTTGAGATTCTTCATTTTGAAAAAGTGATACAAGTGATACCTTTGATACATAAACTGAAATTGAGTATGAACCTCATTCTCTTTTCAAAACATAACCAGAAATACAGGAGAGAAGTCTGCAGTTTTAATTTAAAGAGCTTCACTTCAGGGTCTCATGAATATAAATGGCTTAATTAAGAATAACCAGTAGCCTCTGTCTTCAGGTTGAGCTGTCGTTCATCCTCTCCCAAGCTGAAGCAACTCTGTCCAGTCTGGTCCAGAGAGGTCAGGAGCTGGCGGCGAGGCTGCGGGCACTGCAGGTGGACCGCAGAGAGGTTGCCTGTCTGAAATTCCTCCTGCTGTTTAACCCCAGTGAGTCAGTCTTACGTTTGTGACTATTCACTGTGCTGTACTGTATGTGCATATGGTGTAAAAATGAAGTATTGAATAATGACTTACCGTCAGTGATCATTATCTGGCAAAAAATTAAATTTTATGAAAAGAGATGTTGTCATTATAGCTTGTATTTGACATGTTGAGGTTTGTAAAGCTCAAACAGGAAAAACTGTGTTAATCTTTCATTTAGGCCTAAACTATAGGGTCTCTTTTTCATATTCATCTATTCCTTAGAGTAAGAGTGATTCATTCTTTATTGACCTATCCGTTTTCAAAGGCCTGACCTTACATGTGTAGCCTGTAGATGTGTTTTCAGAAGAATAGCAGGTTTGGATGTAAAACTCAATCGGCTTCTGGGGGCTGCAGGGCCATACTGATGCTGTCGTTTAGCGGAATTTGAATGGCAACTCTGACATTTTAATGAAAATGTTGTCACAATTGCAAATTATCTGCAGTACCTATTTATCTGTGAGGTTATAAGCGTTTTCTGAACTGGCCTTTTTCCCTCCAATACATTCACTTAATTAAATTTCTAGGGTTGACAAAAGCCGCTATTAACAAAGACATCCTCCTCCATTGTCCACTAATGGCATTCAAAGGAAGCGTAATGGATGGGTCTATCGTTCGATGGCAGGAGCGACATTCATGTAGTGGCTTGTACAGATGGAGAGAGCATAGATTTGGCTTGCCCAGATTCCCAGAAGTGTTTGCTGTTTAGCGCTGGCAAAGCGGGGAACAAAGAGCTTTTGAATGGTGAAAGCACTTGTCATAGTCAGAAAATATTTGCTGTCTTTGCCTGTGGCTTCTGCGCTCACGCTCACGCTCTCCCTCATCTTCAGAGTCAGGTTTGTCGGGGGTAATTTAATTGCCCTTAAGCAGTTTGAAAAGATGATTCAGAAAATTGATTCAAAACATTTAATTACTGTGTGAATGGATTCTTCAAGATGGGCTCAGCTGATGCTGAATGCTGGTCCACCAGAGGGCACGGCTATTGTCTCATACACACACAAACGCAGCCATCCAGCCTCCATGCGCTCACCTCATTCAACACAAAAGTATAGATATAGCATATATAAGTATAATCTAGCATCTCATTTCATAAATGAATGGGTTGCATGTAACATAGAAGATGCTACACTTCTCCCTTGTGATTAATATTCCATTATGTTAAGTTAAAATGCTAACATACTCAAACTGGACAAATTGGAATTTCTCTAAAGAAAATGGTCAAATTTTATATATCGAATATAACTTAGCAGCTTGAGTGCAAATATATTATCTGTATGGCCTTCAAAATCACACACAAACAGGTTTCCATGCACATGTGCAGATTTTAAGATAGATTTTTATAAGAATCTGTCAAGGCTGTCGCAATGAAGGAATATACCCTGCAGTCAGTTAGGCTTGCTCAACAGCACAATATGCAGCATTAAAATTTTGTTTGATTTTCAAATGACTTTCTAATGGGTACAGTGCTTCATCTCAGAACCTGTTGTACTTAGTACATGCACTCTCTCTCCACCTGGGTCTGCCAGCAAGCCCCAGGGTGCAACTGCCACAGCTGTGGCCAGTAGTTAACCTGCCATACATCTCTTTATCGCCTCCTTGACAGAGAGTGCAGAGGCAAAGGGATACTTTAGCTCTGACTTTGACCATGGCTCTGAAAACAAAAGAACCAAAAGAGTCAGTTTGCTAGCCAAAGATGCAAGATTCAGGATAGGTGAATGAAACAAGCCAGGTCCATCCCCCCTCTTAGGAATGAATACATTTCCTACTGAATCGGTCTTTCTCAGTCACGTGAGCAACAATTAATGGACCAGTCGATGGTTTCTGTCAGGAGTACCAGAGAGAATGAGGTGAAGGCTACGTAACTTTCTCTGGTGTTTTATTATAGTCCCAGGCAAAATTAAGATCTGATCCATTGACTTTATAAAGTAATGAAAACTTCACTCACTCATAGACCATCTTGGCAGCACCTGCCTCCACCTAACTCCCTCCTATTAAGAATGGGAAATGAGGTGGAGCATTGGTGAAGCTGAAGCAGGCAGAGTTACTTAAATCTGAAGTAGTCTCTTTCAGAGCTGGCTGGCACCAGCATCTGTCTGGCGGCTAACTCAGGTTTCTGTCCCTTGCTCCAAGTTCAGTGACTTCAGTCAGCTGAGGTGAAGCCAAGGAGAGAGCTCATGGGAACTTCTCAATGAAAGTGGCCACGCCCATAAATATACATAACTTGTGTTTTTGCCACCAGATCAGACTTCACCATTTCTGTATTTTAAAACTGAACTACTACCTAGTCTTTTTCCTTCAACGCCATCATATACCTTTTTCACACTGGCCAAAAACCCCAGACTGGCTTTACTGCAGTAGTCACGGGTATTTATTGCCTGGCTCAGCGGTAATGTGGGTTAAATGTGCTAATTCACCTGTGTTTAAAAACGAAGCATATACATGCAAATTCTTGAGTAAAAAAAGTATTACAGTCATCAGCAGTATTGACTTTGCTCCGATGTCATGAAGATATAAAGTATACTTGTATAAAACTCAATTTAAATCAGCAGACACAAGTGAATGAAGTCAAGAAAATGTTTAATCCAGCAGCTGATTCAATAATTGTGTCTTGTCAGAAAGTCTTCGGCCTTTAGGGAGATTTTTGTGAATGAAGAGCTGGTAAATCTGTGAAGATTAGGTGGTGATGGTGGGGTGGAGGGTGTGTGCAACATAGCAGCATGAATGAACTAGAGGCAGAGAGCATCATATTGAAAACGACAGTAGCAAGATGACAGGCTAAAAGGGAAGGTGTGTTGCTGTGTTATTGGATAGATGTGAGCAGCTGATATCAAGTGATAGCCCCAGATAATGACATAATATAATGATAATTATGAATGAGCATGAGTGACTGGAGTAAATGAAAGGATGGTTTGAGAAATAACCCACGGTCTGAGCGTGCAAAAGAAGTCTTCTTGTCTGAACTTTTGCCAGAGTTTCATTCCCTGATGGAGACTGTGAGATGCAATTGGAAGCTCCAGAAATACACATAATACAGTGATGTACAGCCATGGCAAAACCTGTGTGGTCAGTATGGTAAAAATGATCAGATTTTCTTTGCCTGTTGTGTACTTTAAATAAAAAAGAAAACATTTTTTTAAAAATACAGACGCTTTTAGGAAAGGCCAGGTACATGCAGCATTGTAATTTTTTATTCAGTAATGTTATTGCACAATTTGTATCAATAGACCTTCAAAATTATGTTTGGAAAAATCATCTCACTCAGCATTTACTGGCTTTATCATATACATGTATTCTGTTTCTACTTGTTTCAGCTCTTCATTGTGACTTTATGATTTACACTCAACACACATATACTTCATATATTATATAAATATATATATATATATATATATATATATATATTCATTCTCAGCCTCACTTTGCCACATTAGATCATTTATATTTCCCTCACTGAGTTGTGATCCGTGTGTGTTTGTGCGCAGATGTAAAGCTGCTGGAAGATCAGGCATTCGTGGAGGGCGTCCAGGAACAGGTGAATGGGGCTCTGCTGGAGTACACCCTGTCCACCTACCCACAGTTCCAGGAGAAGTTCAGCCAGCTGGTTGTGCGGTTGCCCGAGCTGCGCTCCCTCAGCACGCAGGCCGAGGACTACCTGTGCTACATGCATCTGAGTGGGGAGGTGCCTTGCAACAACCTGCTCATCGAGATGCTGCACGCAAAGCGAGCGTGTGTGTGAGGGACGCACCCAGAATGCTCCACCATCATGTGTTATTTCTCTAGGTGAGACTGAGTGTGTGGGAGGCAAAGTGCGAGTGAGATGAAAAAATCAAATGAAGATGGGCAGGTTTATATTGGGAGGGCTCATTATTGAGTTAGAGAGGAGAAAATGTTCTTTAGAGTTTGGAATTATAAAGGTCCATCTTTATACAAGGCTCATATAAGGATTCATGTTTTCATATCTTGCAGAGCTACACAATGTGACCATTATAAACTGCATTTTCTACCCTGTTTTCAAAAAGTCTAAAATTAGATTTGCCTGCAGAGTTATATTAAATCCTCTTTGACCAAATATTGCATGAATCCAAAATCAGAGGCACAATTTTCTACATCATCCACGGAGCTGCCCAGCATACATTCAGACTGAGAGGAGCAGGCTCCAGCCTGCATCAGTTCTCAGCAGTTATGAAAATATGGTGTGATGATGACTGTTGAGATATCCATAGCTGCAACCTGCATCATTTTAAAACAACCACACCTAAACACCTTACAGATTTCACAACAAAACGGTTTCGTAGAGTGCTTTGATTGAAATCCTTCTGTTGGATTGGGTGCTGGCTAGTGTGAAGATGAACTGGTATCATCTGCTGAATGCTTGCTGGGTGAGCAAATGTGCACTTTTTATGGCCGATTTTGTAGCCTCTTTTGAGAAATCAAATTTTAGTGTTTTGAACAAGCTATTTTTGATCCAAACGTAAGATGCGACTTTATGATTCCAAGGCCACCAACACTGTTGTGTGGTAATTATTATTATTATTGTTATTATTTTTAGATGAAAACAGACTTCAGGATAACATGACACACTGTGGTCTCATCAGACTACACTAGCACTGTATCGTATATCTGCACTGATTGTTCTCATCACCAACCTTACAAAAAACCCAAATATGAAAGCTCTATGGGGTTCATTGTGACTTGTTTTAATCTATTTAGATGTTAATATACTGATGTATCAAAGCCATACACATAGTGATGCTTTGTAGGTGAAGACGTAAAAGGAAGAAGAGAAGACAGAAGAGCAAACAGAGGAGAGATAAAGGATAAATAAATGTACAAATGGTAAGGGAGAGAAGGATGACTAGCCAGTATTTTTAAGTTAACATGTAAAGCAAAAGGAAGCTTCTTCTGTAAGTGTTTGCACCTTGGTTTTCACAGAAGAGCCAGACAGAGACGACACAGGGAGGAAAAAGACGGATCTGGCAACATTTGGTTTCAAATTTCTTTATATAATTGAATTTATTTATGGGTCAATGCCCAAGAAACAACAGACCCTGAAAAATGACGGTGTCATGTTCACTCCTATATTGTGTCACTTTTAAACACACTATTATATGTGGAACAGGGATTGACTGATCTGAGTGTGTGGAGGCTGAAACTGAAGCTGCTGCAAGATATTTGTTTTTTAATACACACAAGTAAAATGGTTACATTTTCCAAAGGTATACTTTCTTGTAAATAATGTTTATGCTTATTTTTTTCTTATTGTCAAAAAATCTCATGAAATGACCAAAACCAGCAATGTGTTTCTGACTACTCCCTTGTCTGTCTTCGGCTCTCATCTTTAGGCCTATTGGTTCCTACAGAATACATAAACATTTAAAAGCGGCTGACAATACATTGGTATATGTTCAAAAATGACTAAAAAGGCTGGTCACTGTATATCTTAGTAAACATTACTCAAAAGAAAGAAATGGTGTATTTATTGGGAACTATTTCAAACTAATGTATGAAAAATTGGTAATGACCAGTCATCAAATGCCTCCAAAAGAAAGCACATTTTCTTCATTCACTGTCAATTGTTAAACCATCTCCAAAACCCTCAACTCCTCCCTATTCATGTTACTGCATATGTGAACCAGTAATGGTGACGCAACAGCTGTGCACTGATGAGCATATGCCAAAGCTTTTAGCCCTTCTTTATCCTCAGTTGAAAATGGCAGCACGGGTGCACATGTTAAGTATGAAGCTGCGTTGCTGCTGCTGTTGTTGAACACATGGGCATGTCTTTGTCAGTGGCTGACAACAGGACAGCGATGATAGTGAGTGTTGATTTACCTTTTCTTTTATTCTTTTAATTTCTTATTTTTACGAGAAGTGGT
The DNA here is from genome assembly GCA_903131615.1 of Diplodus sargus. Lineage (NCBI taxonomy): Eukaryota > Metazoa > Chordata > Actinopteri > Spariformes > Sparidae > Diplodus > Diplodus sargus. The sequence continues at coordinate 387,754 of CAEMYA010000215.1, forward strand.
CAATTCATCCTTTTACCCTGAAAGCATGTTAATATTAACCAGTTTCAGTTGGGAGTTATTTTGTTTTGTAAAGCTCTAAAAAAAATATGTTGAATTAATTTTAAACCTGTCACATTGAGCTTACGTTTTTTGTTGATTCTGACGGCCCATGTGGACAAACACGATATGAGTGCCAACTCTTCCTATGACACAGATCTTGATCTGGCATGCATTTGGCATGGAAGCTAGACTGAATTTTTTTAACACAGCTGTTTACAGGATGCATTGTAATGAGCTAGTATTGAATAACTGTAAATGATGATGGTAAAACAAAGTTAACTTTGTTTTGATGCCGCATCTCCAGACGACAGAGCAGCTTCCTTCCTCAGACTGTGAGCCTCCTCATTTCATCATCAGCACTTCACCACAGAAAAATTGTTTTAATTTTCTGACCTGAAAAAGACAGAATCTAACCTTGTAACAGGCATTGAAAATAAGTATGATAACTAGAAATAGCTAATCTTCTCACTGATGGCCTTGTTTGCTTATATAGGTCATATAGAGGCATCCATGTTGTTCAGACTGTTTCAAAATTTAAAAACATGACTTATAACAACAATCTGTACAGTTTGCTATATCTCATCCACATCTGTCGCCATATTTACATGAATTATCCTGATGCTTGTTTTCCTGGATGTGGCTAGGTATCTAGCTGGCTGTGTTGGAAGACATCTCTAATCTTTAACTTGCCTACTGAGCTCAGATTGGTTAATTGTTTCTCAGACTGGTGGAATTTGTGAACACAATCCCTGACTGTTTTTAACTACTTTAAAAATGAGAGATAAGTGGTTCAGAGTTGTGGAATAAGACTAGAGAAAGACAGTATTTCATACACAAAATTATCTTTTGTTTTATGTCTCTATAGATGAGTGAATGAATAAATGAATGAATGAATACATAAACAAATAAATAAATAACTTGGTGTTTGAATTTTGCTCTTGCCAGGTTGATGACGGTTACTATCGTTGGTCACTAAAACTAAACTAAAATAACAGATGTTGCTGCATATTGTTGACATTTTAAGCTAAATATCTCAGACATCTAGAACAAAACTAGACAACAAAGCCTTATCAGCTCCTTACACAGGATCAGAAACCTGAAATATAGGTCCAAACCACTGTACAGTGTATTTGTAGCAGTCAGTCTTTTATCCGTGGCACTTACTGTGTTGAAAAGTAACACTAATGTATTCTGTCCCAAACTGGACAGATTTGTGTGACACGCCCTTTATAAAAGCACACGACTCTCAGCGAAGATGACAATGTAACTGATATTCACTGTCACTGTCATCAGGACCAACAGTGTTTGTAATACCGTGCAGCTCAACTCTCTCACTGTGGACATTTAAAATCATTCCTTGTTTGTCAGTTGACTTGGCAGGGACCGCTATTTCAAGGTATCGTAGACAATCACTCCACCTGCCTTAACTTAATGCTTAATGTCTGCCTGAAAACACACACACACACACACACACACACACACACACACACACACACACACACACACACACACACACACAAACACACACGCACACACACACATGCTAAAAGTGGACTAAATTCCTACACTTGCTGAGAGGGGACCTCTGTTTCTGGTCATTTTGAAAAAAAATCTTTTACCATAATATCTCTTCAAATGTGTTCTTGAAATTGCCAATTTCTCACACACACACACACACACACACACACACACACACACACACACACACACACACCCCTTTTCCCATTGAGATGGCTGTGTGTAATCACTCTGTATAGTATATTTATGTTGTGAAGTGAATATCTACTGCAAGATGAAGATACATTTCAACACTGAAAAAGTTCTCCGCTTTATGTTGAGGTCAAATTGCTACTGTTGTGGTATTGATTCTCTTGATATTGCCTTTGTTTTTGCTCTTTGACTTTTTCTTCTCCTGTGAGTTGACAGTTCGTCCCGTCTTAAACTGAGATGTTTTTCTCCCAAAAGTGAAAGTGACCAAAACATTTTCTTTAGATATATTTTATTGTAATAGCATTAAACCAATAAAATTCAGTGAAGTAAAGCTCCACTTGTGTGTCGGCTATTATTACATAGCATCCATCAGATGTGCACAAATTATACACCAGCTCATATATACAAGATTTCACACAGCAGTAAAGTGTGGCTGTTATTTAGCCTTGTCTGACTTATAACACTCGGGACGAATCATTGACATCAGTTATTCTAAAACAGTTTTAGAAAGTTGTCAGTCAGTGTCTAAAAAATAGGCATCAGTTTTACTGTGAAATTTGTAACTTAATTCTCATATTTTGAGGATGTGATCACGTTTCATGGTGGAACCTGAACTACTGTGTCTAACAACACAACAGAGAGAACACTTGTCAGACTGTAACAAAACTTTGGAGTACAGTAGCTAATATTCATGATTGTGATTCTTATTTGAATACATACAGCAATTACAACATAATTTCTGGCAGGTCAGACTATCTACAAACTCAGCAGAGGCACACAGACCGCTGGTTTATCTACAGACATTCAGCATGTCAAAATAGTGTGAACCTTTAGCCTACAGTGCATCCTGAGTTGGAAAGATAGGTGAGAGTTAATATAGCTACCGCTTGTAACACAACAGAGAAATAAATGTCTTGATAGTGTCTGCAGCAGCTGTAGAAGTCTGAATGAAGGTACTGTAGATTTAGGTTTAGGGTGGTGAGAGTTATTAGTTAGTGAATATGAAAAGGCCTCTGTTTCTCAAGTCTTCAGAAAATGTCTGGCATGTTGCAGCAAACATCTGTGTTTCCCACTCCCAGCATCATATTGCTGTCTGTTGGTATTCAACAGCTCCATACCTGTTGAGCTCCAATGTCCCAGTCATATTGAATGCTTAATATAATCATCTATTTACAACAGTGAGACTATAAACAGACTCTCCAGCAAGCCATAAACAAAACTGGTGTACCATTCTGACAGTGTTTGGCAACTTAAAGTCATGTCATGAACCACAGTGTTTTGCATTTTGGATCCATAGGCCTTTGTTCATTCTGTTTATTGATCTATAGAGCCATTAACATGAAACATGAGGGAGGAGGAATTAGGAGTGACATACAGAGCGGGCTCAATATTGGTTACACACATGGGCTAACAAGAGCATTCTTACTAAATGTAATTTTATGGGAAATAAAGGGACAGCAACTGCTGCTTCCCAGATTTTGTTTCAACAACAAGTAGGCACCATCATGGAGTATCACCAGAATGTAACTCGGAACTGTGTTTGTCTAAATGTCTTTGGTAAAAACTGTAGCTGATGGATGTGGGTGTTGCTAAGATAAAGACATTTCAGCTAAAGGTAAAGAGAATTATCTCTCTCTCTCTTTCTCTCTCTAATTTTTTTTTTTAACAAGGGTTAGTTCAACAATTTTGCAAAATAAAACAACAACCCAGATCTAGCCATGCAAGTACATGTTTTTAGATACCTGCTGTCTCCACCCTCCTATGATGGAGATGAATATACTTACATTTGTGCTGAAAACAACAAAAGCAACATGTATTTCCAGATACAATGGACTGATTATGATGAATAATTCGGAGAAACAAAAGTTTCTCTCTGTTGTACAAATTTGGAATAAAATATATTTACATTGAAGTCTGTGGCAACCAAGATAGTGTCTTCTGAGAATACATATTAACCTTTGTCAAATTTTCTGATTCTAGGAGTGCAAAAAAACAGACAAAAAAACAAAACCAAACAACAACAGCCTCTTCTCACCCCCAGCTCATCAATACAGTAGCCTGGTCAGTAGCTTAAGTTTGACACTGTTGTTCAGCAGTATAAAAAACAAGAAAAGTCAGAGCCAGGGTGGCATTCATATACATGATTTTCCTCCAGGAGAGTTGGATTCAAGTCCGGTGTCTTACAAAGTGACAAGACTGATTTGTTACATTAGTAAGGCAACTGACTAAACTAGCATAAGTAACCAAGCCGTTTTTGGGCCTAAACCTGACCAAACTGTAACTGTTTCACTATGTTATTAACAGTCAAAAAGACATCATATGTTAAAACATGTGAAATGTTTGGCAGCAAGGTTAATTTTAAAAGATGAACCACATGTTGAGTATCAGGTAATATAGCTAACTTAACCACAGAGCCATTCACATATAAAACTGACGGTAGGTCACCCAGTTAATAAATTCTGTGAAGAATTTTCACAGTGATCCATCATTTCTTTGTATCAGCCTAGAGCCTTGAGTTTTATCCTATAGTTTTATTGACTAAATTACTAAATATATCTTCACCCATCACTTGAATTAGCAGAAATACTCAATGCTGTTGTGAACGAGTTCATATTTGGAAGAATCTTGTCCATGAGGGCCACCGTAGCTTCTGGAGCTTCGCCACGCTCTGTTGAGAGGGAGGTGTGAGCGAGGGAGTGTTTCAGTCTAGAACCACACAGCTAGATGCTGCTAAATACTTGATTCACTGTACCGTTAATACAAAATTGTTACTTTCTTATAGAGATATTGATGTGTCAACATTCGGGGTAAATTGCGGTTGGTAAATCCAACAATCTAAATACTTCACTACTTGATTTGTTCCAAAGCTGATAGGAATCAGCTACAGTACCAAAGGACTGTTTGCCACACAGAACACCATGTGCCATGTGCTAAAAAAAATGAGTGGCTGAGAGAACATTTGAACAGAGCAGTGACAGTTTTAGAGAAAGTGGAGCTCACTTCTTTATCCCTACTTCATTTTAATCCAAACTCTCCATCTGAGTAGAATGTAAGTATGTGTGGTGGCCTTGCACTTCTTCAGGTGGAATCTGTGTGTGTCCTGTTCCTCCTTCTTTCAGCGTGATGTGTGTTCATTGGAACTGAGTATCAGGATCCACTCCATTCGCAGTTCAACAACCTGTGGTGAAATAAAGGCATTAGCTACGACTCCCAGCTAAATCTGATGTTTAGTGTTTTTGCATTACAGGAGTGCAAGTGTGTTTGTGTACAAAAGCGGAACAAGAAAGGAGGGAAATGAAAGGCAGAGTGAGAGAGAGCAGGTGTTGGAGTGGTTAATGGCTGATAGTGTGAATAGCCAGCGCTGTCCGTTCCTGATTAAGGGAATGAACTTCTCTTTGTCTCGGCCTTCAACAATGAACACCCAGTGGCACTCAAACACCATCCATCAGGCGTTCTTCACACACTGCTAAACATTTAATGAATCTATTACAAACTTATTTCTCCTTAGTGCCAGGCAATTTAGAGCCATTGACAGTGACTTAACCCTCTGAAAATATGGGACCATCTGTTGTGTCCGCCTGCACATTCATATCAACAAAAGACATTGGGGCAGGTTTCACACAGTCCAAATGCTGTACACTGTGCAGGTAAATGGAGAAAATCAGGGAAAAATAAAAACCCTGACGCTCTTTCTCCTCCGGCCATTTGTTGGATCGTGTGTGAATCTACCTTACCTCTCCTGTCTTATCGGTGGCTGGGCTCTGTACCTTGCACTCCTTACAAATGTCTATCCACAAGGATTTTAGACAACTCATTGACATTAAAGGTACGGTTCACCAAAAAATTTAATTCAGTCATTATGTCCTGCCCCCATGCTACTGGAAAGTTTCATAGTCCACAAAACATTTCTGGAGCTTCATAACAAAACAGCATTGCCTAAACAAATTCTCCTAAACAACTGAAGTAGCTGGAATTTTTTTTCAAACATAAAAAACACCATAAGATGGCTTCATACAGCTCATCTCCCTGTAAAAGCAAGGAATCTCTGTCTGTCTGTCTGTCTGTGTGTGTGTGCCTCAAATATCTCTGCAGATCAGGATCAGACTGACCTGAGATTTTCAACATCTGCGTGGTTTAAGGGTGTGCAACGTCGGATTTGTTTGGACTACAATGATACCATTAATAAATGATTTCATAAATGATTTACCAATTCCGATAGCATTGTCAAACATAGCCACCATAGCCACGTGCGCAACAGAGCCAATCACTGCAGAGCCCATTCCCACGTCACACCTTAAGAAACAAGCAGATTTATACCTGCAGCAGTGCGAGCTGGACTGGGATTTTGCCGGCGGTTCAGTTCCGTTCTGTGTATCTAAACTGACTGTTGTGGATTAATGAGACTAAACGAGTCCGGACAGAGTCTGTTCGGGTCTGAGGAGATCCGGATATGTGAGGACAACAAACTGGAGTCAGAATCTGTGGATGTTCTTGTGTAGCTGGCTGCCAGCCCACGGCCCACCTCCTGAGTCCACAGACGTGCCGCACGTCCAAAACCGGACTTAAGGTAAATAATGCGAAGATTGCCGTCACGTTTGCTTTGTGTTTGGTGCAGGAAGAAACGGTAAAAACAGGATTTTGTCACGAAAGTGTCCGCAAGCAGCAAGTGTTTAAAAGCAAGAAAACATGTTCCTATTGGTGGAAAAAGGCACCACACCAACCAATCTCAAAATGATATGGCAAACCACGTCATTTGGTTCTCGAGGAACAGGGGAAGCTGTGGGAGGGACGGCGGTGGAAGAGTGACAGCAGCAGTGACGGAGATACAGACAGCGATAGAGATCTCGAGTTTTGAGAGTTGAGAGATTTGTGACATAGCGTGTTTGGAGTGTATAGTTAGTGTGTTATGGAGTGTTTGGTGTAGTGTGTTTAGTGTGTAGTGTAGTCGTTTTTTGTGTTGTGAGTCAAAACAATCAGTAGACTGCTGAATGTTGAGCAGGCAGTGCAGATCTTCATGCCTGAGCTGAGGCATTGCCTGAATTTGAATGTAAATAGTTTGATATAACTTTGTAAATTTCAAACACTTATGCACAAATTTAGCAAACAACAATTTATATTTGCATTATAAGTACTAAAAATGGTTCATTAAACATATTTGTGGTTTTCACAATAAAAAATCTAACTTTTTACTCTACTCTGATTTTATATTTTTTGTGATTTTAGGTCCATTGTGTTAAAACAGTATGTCAAAATGAAAAAATAAATGTACAGTCAAACATGTGAGGTTGTGCTGAAAATAATGACACCAAGCAAGGCAAGGTAAATAGTTTTTACGGTGAAATATAATGGTATAATCAAAAGTAGTCAAAAACGGCCAATTATATCCCTGATGTCCGACCTTCAAACACAGCCTCATTAGGCCATCAATGAAAAAGCTACTTAACCTCCCACTTTTCTATAGCAAAACATGCCTCCTATGGGCAATGCACTAGTGTTGTGGAATCCAAGACTTGATCCAAGACTTTATTTTCACCCTCAATATGCAGTTGAGTTCTTGCTCCTGCTTCCCATGGGGTGCATGCTAACCCTTTAAGCTTAGTAGCAGTGAAGAATTTGGCTAAAAAAGGGCATAAAGAATGTCTTTTGAATTTGCTGAGAAGCGCCAAAAATGTTCTGTGGACCACAGACAGAATTTTCCATTTTCGTTGAACTTTTTCTTTAAGTTATTAATATATTATACTTTCTACAAATTCTCAGTGCCTTGTCATGTTTTTCACAACAGAACAATAACAGCTATTCTGTTTTCATATTTTGTATATAATAATAATAATAATAATAATAATAACAATAATAATAATACATTTAATTTGTAATGCACTTAACATTTAAACACATCTCAAAGTGCTACAGGAAAAGCAACAGCAAAAAAGAAAACATTAGTAAGTAAGTCAAACTTAAAAGATACAAATAATCAAAATTCAGACCATCGTTCCACAATACACCACCACTAAAGAACACTTATGCTAACAGTATTAATATAAACACAAAGATTCAAGATTCAACAATAATGACAGAAATATGAGTACGTTCATTCAGTCAACTCAAATGAGGTGCAAATAATTTTTTTGCTGATTTTCTCATCAAGGCTACGTCAAAATACTCCCTATGCAAGACAGAAAGAAAGCAGGCCGAGCTTAATACATTCATGACATGAAAAACCGTGAAAGATACAGAGGAAACAGGTAGATGCTGGAATTTGAAACTCACAGTGGGTGAACAATACACAGTCATTTTCCGAAATGTATGATGGCCTTGACCCAACTAATTTCAGAGTGTGAATAAATGTAATCATACATTTATTTTGCATCAACATTCAGAGATCATTGCAACCCCGTAACTCTGTCTTCACCACAGGGTCATCATGCAGTACAGCCAAGGCCCCGGGATAAGGATTCTGACTTAAAATAAGCACCTTCAGCGAAATGTCCTCAAAGCATGTGACTTATTGAAATGTAATTGGACGGTGTGTAGAGCATTTGTGGGGCTTTTCCTTACACATATGCTGGCTCGGCTTGATTCAGTTTGATGCAGCACTTCAGCCCAGCTGGCAGGTATTTGCAATTCCATTATACCAGGGCTACCTGCTTTAAGTGATGACATACTTGTCTTGAGTATTCGTAAAAGGATTAGCTGATCCCTGCAGTAATATGGAAGAATAGTTGCAATTCAGTGCTAAACATGTTTCATCTCCATACTCTTCACAATAAGTCACCGATTATATGGTAGATTCTGACATGTTATTCATCATGAGGGTCTAATTTACTACTTCCTGCTACATGTAAATGGTAAATGGACTTGCATTTATATTGCGTTTTTCTAGTCTACTGACCACTCAAGCGCATTACAATACTTGCTACATTCACCTATTCACACAAGGTGCCAACTGCAGATCAAGTGCCCAAGGACACTTCGACATGCAGCCAACCCGACTAGACACTCACTAGACAACCCGCTCTACCCCCTGAGCTGGTCAAACTACACCAGCACAGTTTACTCCCAAAATTTTGGGATAAACATCTTTTGCTTATTCAATCACTATTGATCTCAGCAGACCAAAACAATGACTGGACAGCAATTCAATCACAATACTGCACCATAAACCTTCCAGGCTACATTATAAGACACTCCATTAACACACTTTATTTATCTGGTTAAAAGCACAATAACTGTTTACTAACTTCTGTGCTGTTTACGCTGCTATCAGGGAATCAAGACACTTTACCCATCATCCAATGAAATTCCCTTTAATTTGTGACAATTGTCGTCTCAATACACCTGACAGTTATTAATTTTGTTATGTGTCCACTCCTGCTGCATTGCCATTTCTCTTTTTGGAATCAATAACGTTTGGCTTCAATGTTCACTTCATCTATTATCAACTCTTAAAGTTTTATATCAAGTGGTGTTAGAGTTTTACCTGATGGCTTGAACCCAGTCAGCAGTACTACCTGTTTTAAATGAAAAGACAAACA
>CAEMYA010000215.1:397047-445866 GCA_903131615.1 Diplodus sargus
TGGTTTCCTGATGCTGGTTTTAAAGAGAAAGTCACAAAACTCTCTTTTCTGAAGCTCTCTGAAAGACAATAATGCAGCCATTTGTATTTAAAGTTTGCAATTGTCTTTCCAGACCAATACACTTTTTTATGCAAGACAAAACATATTGGACAAAGAGAAACAAAGCACAACACAAAGAAACTTTATGAAATTCACAAAGAAAAACAAAATGCTAACAGTTTGAATGACAATCGAACATTCAAAGAATTCTTAGAATAAAGTTTTTTAGTTCACTCTGCGTGCAGATCCCTGTTTGTTGCCTTTCTATCTCCAAACAATACTGTAATTTATCATGGTCTTGCTGCTGCTGATAAGATAAACTGAGATGTTAAATGAAGTGAAATGGCATCATCTACAATCTGATGTTTTTCATATGCTTATTCATCATTTAATTATTTCAGTCTCAAAGTGTAGGGAAGGTGCAGGAGAGTCCCATTGACAGCAGCGATGGACACGTCAGCAACTATCACATAGAAATAAAGACGAAATGATGTCATCACTGAACCAAAATTACCTATAATCTGGAAGATGAAAACTCAGAATATCATAAGTCATTGTATCTATGATGGAGCACATTGTTTTTATTCAGTTATAGAGTGGTTGATTATGTGTTTTTATAACTAACCCTGAAGTTAGCGCCCCCCGGTTCCCTGATAAAAAGCCGGATTGTTTAATTGTATTTTGCATTATAACAGAAAATAATCTCTGTGACAAACACAAGATAATCTTCACAGATGAACACCACTTTGTGATTTTTGAAGCATAAATTAAATCTCTAGCAGTAAAAAGCTAATGTTAGGCCATAAACAGGCAACATCACAGTCACATGACTTAAACGTTACTCCACAGTTACTATACAGGTATTCTAAAAACTGATCAATATACAAGTTGTAAAGTTAGAGTTAGAATAGTTTTTAACTAAAGTGGGCCTGTAAAGATGGACTAGTGAGCAGATGAGTCTCTGTGTTCATGAAAGACATTTAATGTCTCCGACAACCTTTGTAACCATTCTATTTTGTGCTGACACAAAGTGACAGAGAGGCTATAAAAAGACTGTGGAAGCGTAAACCTGTTCACAGTCATACATACAGTGACACTTGTAGGAGGAATGTGACATAAAAATGGTAGTGGGGTCATTATATATATTAAAAAAACAATAGTTCTCTATTACTTTCAAGTTTTTATTGCAAGACAAGTGCACATTATTAAAATAATGAGGGGGACGTAATTTTGAATTTCCATCCTAATCTGTGCCAATGTGGGAAACGGAAACTAACAAGTAAACTGGTAGGGAAAAATAAGTAAGAAGTTGTGGTCAGAGCTGCTGTAAATCACCTCCACACTGTATCCCCTGTCTTGCAGGCTGAGTTCATCCCCTGTGCAGTGCCATGCCATGTTCACTCTCACATCAGTCACATGGTTAGTCCCCGTGTTGCAGTTCAGACAAACTCTAGGGCCACTGGCTCCAGGGCTAATTGAACCATGAGTTATTTAGATGACAGTAGCTAGCTACAGCCAATGATAGCTAGTAAGAGCAGCGGTTGCTGGTTACTCTGATAATATGCTGCCCACTATCTATTTTCAAGTAAGGTGTTCCGGCCTAAGTGCCATCAGTGATTGTGTGTGGGTGTGGCTGCTTCTGTGTCCTCCAGGTGCTGCCCTCCCCCGCTGGAATAGATGATCTGCCTCGCACGGCTGTCTCCAGTTACTAATCAGGGCAGGATATAAGCAGTTGTGGCTGGGGCCAGTGGGTCATTCTGCAGTATCCATGCAGTGTGTGTGTGTGTGTGTGTGTGTGTGTGTGTGTGTGTGTGTGTGTGTGTGTGTGTGTGTGTGTGTGTGTGTGTGCGCGTGCGCGTGCGTGCGCGTGCGTGTGCTTTTCTGAGGACAAGAGCAGCTTCCACAGATTGAAGTGTGAAAATTGGTTGTGTGGTGCAACCGGTTTCCTAGTTTTTTTTAAAGGGAAGTTAATCTTCTGTTAGTATTATCCTTTTGTGGTCTTGTTGAGACAATCTATGCTTTTGGTAATACAACTAAATAACAAAGTCTTAAAAAGAAACCGAGCATTGCTATTGAACATTGTCTCCATTCTAGCAACAACCAGATAATTATTTAATAGAGCCATTGTGGCAGTGACAACTTATAAAGTTATGTCCCATAACCATGGACGCTGTGGAACACTCATATTCAGGTTTGTGATTGTCAAAGGACAATAAAGTAAAAAATACTGAGTGCAGTATCAGTACTTTTAAGCTTCAAACTGAATCTCTTTAGTTTCTCTTGTCCTGTTTGTCCCTTGAAACATCTGCTGTGTTTTACTGTTTGAGGAGTCATGTTTAGTTACTGCTTCTGAAAACACGTTTTCTGCAATGCTGCTTCACAATAAAAGCTGTAAAAAATAGACTCAATAACAGCGGACTTTTACTGTGAAGAAGTTATAGCCCAGCTGTTGTGGAAAAGCAAAATCCTGGCAGCGCCAAGTCAAACTGAGAAGAGCCAGGCTAGCAGATGTAATGGGAAAACCGGTAATATCATGGGGATAGGCCCTGGTGCAAATATTTTTTTTGTGTCCCCCCATCCCCGCCCTAAACACAAGCGCACGCTTGTGCGCACCCACACACACACAGCTTGGACACACACGCACAGCCACTCCAGAGAACTGCTATTGCAGGGGTGGACTGGCCATCAGGAGTGCCGTGATTTTTCAATATTGGGCCAATGATCGGCCGTTTTTTATTTCATTCTTATTCATTTATTTATTGATTTTTTTGCCTTAGTAACTACAGTAAATTACCAAATAATAACCGGGTTTCAATTAACCGCAGGGTCCCCTTTAAACGCCGTGTGCAGGTGTATATTTTGATAAATAAAAGCTGGTTTCAAAAAATTTTTTAAATCAAGGAAGAAGACGTGACCACTGACACTGCACGTTTTTCTTCTTTGCCTTTTTCACATATTGTTCTTGCTTTCTGTCAGTCAGTATGACATTGATGATCGCCATGGCTCCGGTGCAGCAAAAAAATAAAAAGTACGACTTGAAATTCAAACTTTCTGTCTTAAAATATGCAGAGGAAAACTCGGGAGAAGCAGCTGCTAGACGTTTCTCTGTCGACCCCAAGAGAGTGAGTGATAAAACTGAGCTTCAGCATCTGTCTGAGGAGGACAGCAACAGGGCCAGGCTGCCTGGTGGAGGGAGGAAGAAGGCTAGCAAGGAGCTTGAGATAAATATGCAGGAATTAGTTATCAGCAAACGGGCACACCAGAAGAGAGTGTCCCGCAAAATGATCAGGGTGATGGCGAAACAAATGTCCGCCATCGTGAGTGACAGCAGAGATGAGGAGTTTGCAGCGAGTGCTGCTTGGCTGAATCGTTTCCTCCGCCGCAAGAACTTCACTTGCAGAAGACAACTATTGCCCAGGAGGACGCCAGACAATTCACAGAGATGTTGGTGAAGTTTGTGACATTTTCATCCTGGATTTTTGAGAGGAATGAATTAAGTGCCTGTCCCGAATTGCCGCCTGGTCTGTTCAGTTATTGAAACGAATAAACGCCCCGGCTATTATTTGGTATTTTACGGTATGATAACTCTCCCGTCCGGGGAGAGGGACATGCATCGGCTCGGCCTACAGTGCTCAGCTGCAGACACAGCAGAGAGGTGACGAGACGCGTCACATCATGACTGACAGGCATCAAGGCCACTCAGCGTTACCTTACCGACCCGTCCCCAGCTATTTCATTCACAAAAACAGGGGCCTGTGGCAATTCTGGACAACTGTTTTTTATTTTTTCTTCCTTCATGGGCCCCTGACGGCGTCTGGGCCCCGGTGCAGCTGCACCGGTTGCACTGCCGATAGTTACACCACTGGGGAAAACAGAAGAACATTCTAAATGTATAAACTGCACAGATATGTGGGTGTGAAGTGAAAATACAGTTACCCTGCATCTTACTGCTAAAAGGTTGGTAAACCCCAGTACTTTAATAGTCTGCACCCGGGCTACCATCAGGTTGAATTCAGTAAATCAGCTGTCAGCTAGAATGCTCGTGGCCTTTTCTTTTAAATATTCACCTCCCGTTCACCTTGCATCTGGGTGACTGCAGCTTTAAGCACTACCTGAGGCTGACCAGTGCCCAGTTCTCTTGTCCATCTGTCTCCGGTGATGGCAGTCTCTTATTTGGTGTATTAAAATCAATAAATAGTAACTGTGACCAGCAAGTAGACTGAATTAATCTGTTTACCACATCAGTATGAACCCAAAACAGAAATTTTGCTGTGATCTGACTGCAATAAATGGATCAGAAGGACAGCGAAAGAAAAAGCCTGAACATATGCCTTGGCATCTTCAGTTTTAAACCATCAAGGAAGTTTATCATTGGAATTCCTGGGTTGCAAATGTGAATGCTGCTGGAGGATCGCAGGTAATGTCATTAATACTTTCCTCAGTAAACATGTATTTCACCCACTTGTTATTGATCAGAATTATATTTTTATGACCTGTCCCACCTGACCCTGACATGACATCTGCGCACATACAGGGCAACTCATAGGCAGTCTAATGGAGTTGCTGATGATTGTGAGATGGCAGAGGCTGAGGGTCTAGCAGCAGAGGAACACATACCTGTTCCTGAGGATGAGTGCCACTGTTTAAATGCTCCAAATCCTGGCACACCTGGCTCTCAAAGGGAATGTAAGATGGCATCCTGATTGGTTTCATTTATGTTACACCCAAAAGACCCTCATGACTTACTCAGAGGCATCTAGTGTCTAGAGTGGCATATCTCCTATGAGAACAGGGCAGTTTGTGTTGAGTAAGTGGAGGGTGATTTAATATAATGTACTCAGAAAGACAGTCGGTGGCTGAGCTCAGAGAAGGCAGCTGCTAGCCACAGGAGCAAACGGAAAGTTTAGTAGAGAAGTTGTCTTGTGGTACTAAATGTACCGTACAGGTTACAATTTGACTAAGAATAAACTCTGCAGCTCCTCGATACACAAGAAGAACTCATGTTTGAGTGACAGCTATCACTATCCCTGCTATTGCTATCCATGCTAATGATGTTAATTGTGCTGAAAGAACAGCTTCTGGAAGCAATGTTATACCGTCCAACTATGAACCACAGCCTATTGTCAGTTTGAGATGGAATGCTAACCATTTGACAGTTAGAAACACTGGCTGCAGTGGGACTTTTTCATTCAGTATTCTCTGCAGCGTTTCGTTATCACCTCTATTATGTTTACAAAGATGCTGTGGAATGTGTTAAGGGACATAAGGTCAAGAAGCGTGAGCTATGTTTATCAACATGTTATTTTTTCAGTGTTAACAATGACAATGGTAGCAATTTGACTGTGTAGTGCAAACATTTTTTTCCCACAAATTGTCACAAATATCTCCCCTAGTCTTCTAAGTAATACATAGCACATATCACAAGCTAGGCAGCCTACCATTCTTGATGACCAATGATGTGGAGGATGAGCTGGGGGGCCCAGAGGTCTCACTGGTCTCGGGGCTGGAGGGGGTCAGAGGACTGTGACCCCAGGAGGCAACTGGGGCCCTTTGCGAGGGTAGGAAGCTGGTTGGCTGGGAGCAGTTCTGGAAAATCACCAGAACTAAATCACAAGAGCTTCAAAATAATGTAATCACATAAAGTATTTGCACATGTCTTCTACACCACTACATTACTGAAAAACTTTCCACACAAATGCAAAGTTAGAGTTCGGTTCAAATAAACCTTTGTAAAGAGGGACTTTATTTTTCGGTACCGTGCTGGACCTGATCATTGCTTTATACTAACCGTGAAAGATAAGGCCTTCCTCTTTTCTTTGATCCTCTTAATGGCATTCCTCACCTAAATGAGAAACAGTGTTTACACCAACTGGCTTGTCCAAAATGCTGGCAGCCTCACACACTGCACAAAGATACATTCTGAAATTCTGCTGCAGTGGTGACAGGCAGATGCAATGACAATGGACTGAATGTCTTCTTACCTCACTGTTGTAAACAGCATACACTAAGAAGATATACAGGCCCTGTGGAGAGGAGACAGGCACTTTAGTTAACACATGTGAAAGGGGGAGAAGAATATACTCCATTCATACAGCTTTTATTGCAAATATCTTCATTAAGTCCACTTAGTTCTTCTCTCTGTAATGTCTCTTTCAAACTCTTCTTTCTGTTAACCAACAAAGAGATAACCATGTATTGCACAATACCTCTTCATACTCTCTATCTGTGTGGTTTTCTACTCCCTTTTGGCATGAGCTTCACTTGCATTCGACGGGGTGCGGCTGACCTGAATCCAAATTGGATCTCTTTTGTCGTACTATAAATTTGACCTAGGAGTATAATTTGGAGAAGGTATTTTTCTTATACTGCAGTTCAACCTCTTGTGTGCCTAGTGATGAACTGAAGAGATGAGGATACCACAAAAACATCCCATCAGTACAAGTGTTTGTAGCTGGTCACTGGCCACAGAAGTAGGACATGTGTTCACTATACATAAGAGTGACCATTTTGAGAAAGTCGTTCCTGAAATGCACTCACAGGGCTCTATCACATTTATTGGTACACACCAAGTGTCATTGCCAGTTTCATACCGACGCAGTTGTCATTTTCACGCCTAGCACCCGCCTTGAGTAAAAAGCAAATATACCTATGCCACCTGTGCGCCCCTGGGCGTGTTGGTCTCTAAGTGAGCCGTGGTCAGGCGCACTGATGGTGGATTGCTATCTAGAGGCAGCAGAAAGTGACTGCACCATAGACCAACAAAGCTGGTCTGAAGTCTGTTATTTAAGGACGCATTATTCAGGTGGTAAGATGCATCTACAGAGGCAGCTTCACACCATGCATATGCTCAGATTTTATAATTTAAGAGGCTGAGATGAGAGGCACTGTTTAATATGCTCCAGGTCCTGGCACAACTGGCTCTTAAAGGTAATGGGAGGTGATACTCTGACTGGTTTGCTCTGTCCAAAACACAACCATGAGTAATTCATAGTCAAAATACAACCTTTTGCACCTTGTGCTGCACTTTGCCCCGTTTAAATAGCAAAATGGACTTGGACATGCCCTAAACGCACTAGCGTGCTGCGCTTAAAGCGAAACTCTCGCCAAAAAGCAACCAAGGCTTTATTTGGGATTGAATATGAGTCAAATCTTCGTGTAAAAGCATAATTACGATGAAAGAGGCACTTTTAAGATTTACCGTAGTCTCGGTTTTGCGCACGTTCATTTTGAACGGGAGAGTTAGGGCATGACACGCTAGCATCAACATCGCTATTTTTAGAACACTAAGAAGGCTCAACACAACATGAAACTTTGCTCGTAGCATCATCAGGGTCTCTACTAATGAACACGAGCATTGAGAACATTGTTTGTGTACACCTAGTTTATGAAAAAGAAGGTTTCTGAACTACTCACGGTTGCTGCTGCATCTCCGGCGTGTCGCCGTCAGGCCAGGCAAAAAGTGTCGATCCCCGAGTGCGACCTGACAGGCAGGAGAGTAATGGTGAACCGCTTCTCAAGCCTGCCTGTCAGGTCGCACTCAGGGATCAACACTTTTTGCCTGGAATGACGGCAATGAGCAGGAGATGCAGCAGATAACGTGAGTAGTTAAAAAACCGTCTCAGTTGCTTTTTGACCATGAGCCATGCGAGACAGACTGCTAAATAGCACCCCTGCAGCTGTGGGGCATGAAGCTCCTGCCATATCTGGACGACTGGCTGGTTTGTACGCCATCCCGGTCTCAGGTGACCCAAGACACAGTGATTCTCTTCTCGCATGACGCCCAGCTCGGTCTCAGAGTGAATTTCCCAAAGAGCTGCCTGGTTCTCTCATAGCCTCTTTCTGGGGGTGACTCTGGATGCCGTTTCTGGGGGTGACTCTGGATGCCGTTGCCATGAAGGCCTGTCCATCACCTCGGCGCGTGGACGACATCCTCCGCCTCCTTCTCCTCTTTCGGGAGAGATGCTGCGCTATGTCTTGTATATGCGCCTCTAAGGCAAGCTGACGGCTGCTGCCACTGTGGTTCCCTTAGGGTTGCTGTCACTATGTCCCCTTCAGAGGTGGCTGAACAGCTTCAACTTGGATGCCAAGTGGCACCAGCACAGGAAACTCAAGGTGTCACGGCCTCCTTGCTCTGGCTCCATGGAGGGAGAGATAATTTCTCCTTCCTTGTGGGCGGCTCCCGCCTAGCCAGCATGAGGGAGATGTATTTGCCTGGGGAACGGAACCAGGCTGCAGGCTTCCTATCCCGTTGCGAGCCTCCATCGGGGGAGTGGCGGCAGAATGCTCTCGCCCACGATTGGCCAATCTTGCCCAGGATTGGCCAGAGGGTCTTCTCTATGCCTTTCCACTGATCCCTCTGATTCTTCAAATACCGCAGAGGATCCTCTAGCAGGGCCACAGGCTGCTATTAGTAGCCCCCTTCCGGTCAGGGAGGACATGGTTTCCTCTGCTGCACAGGCTCTGCCACAGCTCACTGTGGCGTCTCCCCGACAGGACGGATCTCCTGTCTCAGTTAGGGGGCCAGATTTGGCATCCTGACCCTCATCGCCAGCAGCTTTAGGTTTGGCCACTACAGGGCCCGACCTGCTGCTGAAAGAGTGTTCAGACACTGTCCAACATACAATACTGAATGCTAGGGAGCCTTCTACACGGATGCAGTATGAGAACAGGTGGCAACTGTTTTCTGTATGGTGTTCGGACAGGGTTGAGGAACCCGTGCGCTGTACAGTTCCACAAATTCTGGAGTTCTTACAGTCACTTTTAAATGGTGCTTGTGGGGTGCCACAGACTTGTGTGTCTCAGTGTCTCTTTTTCGAAAGGGAGCCTTGAGGTTACGACCCCCACAGGCAGAGCTCCAGCATGGGATCTGCCCCTGGTGCTGGACGCTTTGTGTCTGCCTCCCTTTGAGCCCCTGGCACAGGCAGAGTCGAAGTGGGTGTCTGCTAAGACTGCTTTTCTCCTTGCCATCACTTCAGCAAGGCGTGTTGGGAAGCTACATGCTCTCTCTGTGAGTGACTCATGTCTGAGGTGGAACTCAGATGGCTCAGGGGTCACTCTGTGGCCGAATAAGGCTTTTCTTAGGCATAACTGACCTAGCCACCTGGCACATTTCATCCAAGAAAGGTTAGGACTGCTATGCCCTGTGCAAGCTTTAAGAGTCTATATCACTGCGACCACAAGCATGAGACGGTCAGAACAGTTGTTATGGTGGTCCTAAGAAAGGCTGTGCTCTCTCCAAACAGCGACTGTTGCATTGGATTGTGGATGTCATCACCCAGGCATATAAACACAGTGATCGCCCCCTGCCACCTGGAGTGCGGTGCCACTCTACTAGGGCTGTCTCTACATCATGGACGGCTCTGCGTGGCGTGCCCCTGGGGGACATCTGTGATGCGGCATCTAGTGCATCACCGACTACCTTCTCCAGATTCTATCGGGTGAATGTGGCCACTCCCCATTTCAGCCCAGTTGCCCACCTCTACTGCTTCCTCTCATTGAGGTATGTATTGGCATTCCTCACGATTTTGTTGTTATGGGTCATCCAGTACTGAAGCACCCCCTCTGGCGTTCAGTAAGGATGAAATAGAACGAAAGTTATGTATGCAACTACGGTTCTATGAATCCTGGATGACTGCCAGAGCGTTATGTCACTCAGAATCCTTGTGGTTTTGCGAGAAGATTCAGCAGGAACAGATCCTCTTATGTCACCGGAAGATATAGGTAAGCCAGTGTCATCAGGGCTCACAGGTGACTTTTATGGTATAACACTCGACCTGCGCATGTGCGAGATGGAGACATTCAGTGCTGAAGCACTGCCTCTGGCGGTAATCCAGGATTCATAGAACCGTAGTTACATACATAACTTTCGCTGAATTCTCTCTCAGGAGGGCTGACTGTTCCACAATAAATCTGGTGATTTTTTGCTATACAAGATGCCAAACACAGTAACTACACCAATACAATAATGAAAAGCAATTAAGACATTGTAAGTTAAAGTTTTTTGCCATTAAATCACTTCACATAATCACAGCTTTGTGGGTTGAGGTGTGGTACGTTTCTTGAGTGAATGATGAGTGAAGAATCTGTTTAGTTGACATACTGTGAACGTCATAAGATCAACACACCCCTGTTCTGTGCCTCTGTTTTTTTGTTGTCCTCAGTTGTGGCTCTGTTACTACTTAAGCTGCCAGATCAGAGGCAAACAAAAACTGTCCCCCCATTCCGCCTGTGTAACTTTCTGACAGAAGGAATATTGGTGCAATATTCCCGCCTTGAAAAGGCAGTGTGAGTGGAGCTAATGTGTCACTGTATTGTCATTTGTGTGATGTTCTTCTTCATTCTGCTGACATTCCCGTCACCTTTATTTGTTTGAACTTTTGTTCCAACTCATATACAATGTCTGTGTTGTCTATGTTGTGAGCTATCTCCAGTCCTTGCTCAAAGTCTGTCATTTTCAGTATCATCCTAACTGTCAGGTCGTTCCATATTTTCTGTATACGCTCTTCTATGTACCCTATAATAATGTACCCTAATTCACGTTCCTCTATGTCTGACAAACACCACTGTGCCGTCCTGACCGATAACAACTCCTGATCCTTTCTTCTTTGGGCATTTGTCATCTGTGTGGCAAAGCTGTTTTCCTGCAGTGCTCTCAGTATTCTGCTTCTCTAAAGGCCTTTCCCAGTGTATGTTAAGCAGAGATGTGTTCTGCAAAAACGTACTTTTGGTTGAGCCCTCTAAAGTTGGGAGTTTATTGCCTAGCGAAGATGGCAGGTTGGGATTCTGTCCAAAAACCAGCTGATGAGGACTGTCGCCATCAACATTTGCATGTTTTTCTTCCATCAGAGCCCAGTCCATTGCAGTGTTCCAGCCACACCAGTTACATGTCTTCATTTTCCATATTATCTCAGCAAGTGGTTGGCGATGTCGTTCCAGAAGTCAATCACACCATGCTTTAGGCAGCTGTTGATAAGTTTTCTGCCATATCTCTGACTTCATCAGTGTTGAGCAGTCTGAGTGGACAATGCTGTCATAGACAAAGTGCTCAATTTCTCACTATTTCAGAGTATTTGTATGGACTGTACCCGTACAAATGTAAGTGGAAAGCAGAATCTGAACCACTTATGTTTGAGGGAGAAAGGATGTGGACCTCGGGGATACACTGGCTTGGGTTGGACAATTATGGAGTGAACGATTCCAGCCAGAGAATCAGGTTTGAGAGGATACTTTAATTTCCAATGCAGGGAAATTAACACAGTGAAGGTGTGACATTTTAAAAGGAAGATATCTTTAAACTCAATCCTCAAATTGTACATACGCAGTCTTTCAATCGTTACATTAAAACTTTTATATTTAAGAAAAAAATTACACACAGCTCTCTGGGAAGTTATTAAGGGAGGTAAATAACATAAACTCATTGTGCTCATTGGCCATATTTAAGCTAGTGCATACCATGATGCAGCAATAATTTACAATAGCAAACTGGAAAATACACCAACGTAGGCGTTTTCACAGAAATACAGTACTCACATGAGCAGATTCTCACCTTGATCACTCACGCACACAAATCCAAAGGGAGAAGGAAGAAGGCATGAATTGTCTGTGCTGAAGATTACTGTGGAGCTTTCACTGCAGAATTTCAGCTGTTTTGAAGCTCGAACTGGCAATGTGTGCCCTGACGTCTTCGCCAGTCAGCTGAGGGTGCACTATGGGCTTTTGTACAACAATAATGAACACATCTTGGCCAGAGAAGACAGGTGGTTTGAAGTGGAGTAAAATAATCCACCTACGTCAAACTGGAACGACCATCTTTGAACAGAGGAGGTGGCCTACGACATTACTTATCACCCACTTACAATGATGTACTGTGTTCCTTAACGACTCTGTAAGGACACTCCCACACAGAGTCTAAAAGCCTGAAACTCCCCTCCAGTTAGTAACAACTGAGGAAGCCTCTTGGATGAGAGGTGTAAACGTCTTAAAGACACTAAAACAAGTCCAGTTGTCTACGGTACAGCACTTAGAATTACCATGACCTGGATGACTGAGAACCTTCATTAATTCTGAAGTTATTATTCAGTGCTGTTTTGGCCTTTTAGCTCTAACTGTCATACTTTACTTTTATAGTCTTTTGATGCAGCCCTTCAACAGATATAAAAGAGAAAAAAAACGTTGTTTTTGGTAAAAAGAAAAGGATGGTCTGGCGTCATCCTCCTACCTACATGAGGAAGAACTCCTACTATAGTGTTATCTGCTCTCAGCTGGACACTGGCAGTAAATCTAAATTAACTAGCAGTTCTCTGGGGGTCACCCAGGGGCTAGCTCATTTTGATAAATTAAAGACCAAGGAATAGCACATAGGGGTGAGTGGGGTAAGTGAAGATATCTAGGGAGAGAGAGAGAGAGAGAGAGAGAGATGTACAGAATTGACGGAATGCGAAAAAAGAAAAAACAGACAGTATGGCAAGAGGTTGAAGTGAGAGAAGAGTGTCAGGAAGTAACTGCTACGTTATCAGGGGAGGAGGGTTGGAGGTGGATGTCATATGACCTGTCATTCAAAGGCCTGACTGCCCTCTTCCACACCCACACCCACACACACACGCCATAATCTTAACCTCCGACTCAAAAATGAGTCCCTGAAGACTAGGGAATACACTCACTACGTTTACATGCACATCTTAGTCAGATTACAGCCATAGTTCGACTATGCTCAATCCGACAACTGCAATTGTCTGAGTATACATGCTGGTGAGAAAATGGAATTATTGTCTGAAGCATGTCATACCTGGTACGATAGGTGGCGCTGTACCCATTTTAACTCGTGGTAATAGAGCCACCTCCGGCTGACTTCTTTACGTTACCAGCAACAACAAACTCTGCCTTGGCAATTGAGAAAGATGGCGTTCGAAGAGCAAGACGAGCAAGACTTTGTACATTTCGTATATGGAGTACATGATAATTATACAAACTAGATGCACAATGGCGCTCTTGTCTCGAGCCAGCGCAGAACGCAAAATCCGAATCCAATCTGATAGAACGTATACATGCACAAGTAAAGCAACTATCAATTGAATAATCTAGGTGTTTTAATCCGACTATGAGAAATCCTATCCGGTCCGATTTTAGTCAGACTAAGGTGTATACATGCATCTTAACAATCAGACTAACCCAGTAATTCGGTTTTCCTGAGTTTCATGTAAACGCACTGACTGTTACAGTAATAAAATTACAGCTGACAAATGAGCAGATACAGGCATTACATGTGCAAAAAAGTTCAATATAGACACACGACTATTGAGTACTGACGAACTGACAGACGAACAAGAAGAAGCTTGTTGATTCATATACTTATTCTGCTATTTTCTATCAATGATTTGGTTTATCTAATGTAAACAGTTAAAGCTTGCCGCTTTTAAGAGTGCTATCATTGACCTTTCTTCCATTCCCACCTGTATTTAATACATACACAAAATGTATTAGGCTAATTGCTATGAACTGCTGGATTTAAGCCAAAAATATTGAGGGCACTCTGGAGGCAGGCAGGATTGGGAACAAAAAAAAAATCGAGCTTTATTTAATGAAAGCTGAAACCCAAAAATCATATTATCCCAAAAACTAAGAAGAGCAAAATGCCAAAAACTCAAAGTCGTAACACAAAGTCTAGAGCAAAGTATCAACAAAGAGGCACAAATTAAAACTCATGGAAAAATCAAGGGGTATTAAAGCAGAAAGATGTAGCCTGGAACAAAAAAATGAAAAACATACTACGGGGAGACGCTGGAAGACACAGGAACAGGCTCAGGAAATAACACATGTGAGTAACACAAGATGAACCAACAAAGATATCAGGGAACATAAAGACTATATACACACAAGAGTTGATGACCAAAGAAGATGCAGGTGAACACAGAAAAAAGGCGAGAAAGTCACACAAAAGGAGGAACTGAAAAGCAACACACAACAGATGAGGACTAAACTTCAGAATAAAACAGGAAGTCACAGAAACACAAACTGAAACATGAAATGAACCCTTATGCTCCCCAATAAACCAAACGATTAATCACTTTATGTCTACTTATAGCCAAGGGATGCTGCAGATAAATGTGATAATTCTTTGTAGGTTCATCTACAAGAGTGACACATTGTTTTTACATTGCCATTTGATACATTTTTACCATTGAATATTGATAATAGCCACTTCAATGGTAATACCACTATGTTTTAGTTTGCCAGTTACCAAACATAATCTTAGACTCCACATAATTATCGCAGATGTAGTGATATACCTAATTTTGCAATATCGCAATAAAAAAAAGCTGCAGAACTGTCATGGGACACACATCACATGGTTGTTTTTTACGTGTAAAGCTCATTGATCTAACAATAGAAATTAGTATGTATGCATTCTACTACTACCACTGAACATACTGTGACTGAAAATACCAAATAGTGATAATGACTTTCGTGGCCCTGGTAATGCACTGGATAACAAGAGGTAGGGAGATTGGTCGGACATGGCCCATGGCTGTCCCCCGTATCACACGTATTGAAAGAAAAAGGTCAAACGTAAAAACAATTATTCATATATATTTGTTTTTACATTTTACCTTTTATTTATTTATATATATATATATTTTTATCTATTTATTTTTCTTTATCTGTTTTTTCAAATATAGTGATAAATATTGTACAGTGAATAATATATCGTACTGTGAGTTTTTGGTATCACTACATCCCTGATGATAATGATCAAGATCCCATGGGTTGGGGAATAAAAGGCTTTCAGTTATGTCCCATGTTGCAACGGCAGCACAAGAAGATGCAGCAGCTGGTAGCACCACATTATTCTACATTTTTGAAGTAACTTGTCATTTTCGACTTTATTGCAGAAACACTAGCGTCTTTGAGATAGAAAAGGTTATCACGGGAGAAGAAAGCAGACGTATTGAATTAAGAGCAGGGGACTCTGAGACGATCACAGTCCACGGCACCTGTTGAC
This sequence comes from Diplodus sargus, assembly GCA_903131615.1. Taxonomy (NCBI): domain Eukaryota; kingdom Metazoa; phylum Chordata; class Actinopteri; order Spariformes; family Sparidae; genus Diplodus; species Diplodus sargus. The sequence continues at coordinate 412,085 of CAEMYA010000215.1, forward strand.
CATCCAACCTGACCGTTTGGACCAGGGAGAAACCGAGACATAATAAGAGCCATGCTAATTCTGCTTGATATAAGGCTGCTCCTGGCTAATGTCTAGTCGCAGGTAAAGGAAATGGACAAAATGGGACAAACTAACGTAACATCAGAGACTGTTGTGCCCGGAAGGTCACTGGTTCAAATCCCGGCTCCCCCTAGCTGCATGTCGAAGTGTCCTTGACAAAGATACTGAACCCCAAATTGCTCCTGATGAGCAGTTGGCGCCTTGCATGGCAGCCTCCTCCATCAGTGTATGAATGTGTGTGTGAATGGGTGAATGTGGCATGTATTGTAAAGGGTGGCATGTTTTGTATTGTAAAGCGCTTTGAGCTATAAAAATGCAAGACCATTTACCATCAAGTTGTTGCACTTGATGGGCAGACCGTGTTCTGAGCTGACAGAGTGGATTATCATCACCATCTTGTTGCTGCTGCTTACATTCACTTTGATGTAGATTCAAAAGATGCACTACGTGTTAAATATAAATATTTGTGAAGAAATAACTGTATAAATGTTCTGGAAATTGTTGTTCTGTGCTGTCTAATGACAAATAAATTACCTTGCACCTGTTGACAACTTCATATTGCATGATTGTATTCATGTGATTCAACTAATAGTTGGTTTTGGCAGTTCCAAAATAAAACTTATTATACAATAATCCTGATTATATAAAGCATGAGCTTTGGATATGAAAATGAGATCAAGTTTGCAGATATTCTGTATCTCTGTTTACCTGGAAGGCATTGAGAGCGATGAAGATATAAGCAACTACTACAGACAGATGGACAAGCACTCCACACAGCCAGGTCAGACCCAGCACGGGCAGCAGGATAAGAACTGGACGGGTAACAGCCCTGCAAACATACACAAAACACAATAATGATGTATGGATATAGGATGTACATTTATCACACACACATACCCTAAAATACAGATTCACAAGAGTGAGGTCTAACAGACTGCTGTGTTGTGGCCCCTTTTGATTCTGCATTACTCTGTAAACCTTCTTTTTGTCAATCTTTTCAGAAACATGAATATATGTAGACTGAAGGAGACAGCAGTATTTTCTTCTCAAATATTTCCTCCTTGAATCCTCATCAAACATCTCTGCACAGCTATAGATTTTACCGCCTACCACAGTCGTACTCCTGTGCCTTTGCAATCATCTTTTCAATGGTGCTTATATGGCCAATAACCATTTCATGGGGCAAAGCGGAAAAGGTTGCCTTTGTTCAAACCACTATTGTTGTCACACTGCTGCACCTGGGTAGAAAGATTGAGTTTTCAGACTACACTGTGTCTGCAAGGACAAAGCCGGCACCCACTTCTCTCTCTCTTCCCTTTTATTTTTGAAAGATGTTTTCCCTCTAATCTCCTGAATTCATGTAACATTCTAGAGCTGGCACAGACGTCAACTTTCAGTCTGTTTGTGAGGGAATGATGAGACCCAGTGAAGATAGAGATGCCATTATAGAATTTCCATTAGGCTAAAACAAATGTGTGAAAAGAAATTTGGATGGAAGTTGCATGTTGGGTGAAGGACTTTTTACTTGAATATGAAAAAAGAACCAAGCCTTCCCTCAGGCTTAAGACAGTAACAGCTTCTGATTATAGTGTGCTGACCCATGTATGTACAGTACTTAGTTACGAAGAAAGAAACAAGAAAAGAAAAATGTTATGAATACACACTATATACAGATGTCTATTCCATTGATTAGGATCCTCACACTAAAATGTTAGTAATATTTAGATGACAACTGCACATTCAGTATGAATCAGCTAGTCATAGGCAATGATTCATTAAAGAGCGTGGTCACCTAAATTACAAAGAAACATAATTTCTCACTGAATGGTGAATAGTTTTGGTTTTATTTGTCCAGGTTGTGAATTCATTTTTATATTTTCCTTTTACAGATACAAAAATGAAATGAACATGAAATGGACATTGGCAATAAATGTGGTGGGTGCTGTGGTTATGCATGTGTGTCAGGCAATCTATACTCATGAGCAAAGGTCTGTGGCAGAAAATGTTGTGTCTTTTTTTGTTTCCTTTCATTTAGAGAATGCCCTGGTGTGACAGGGATGTCTGTTTATCAACTTCTCAGAGAAAATGACCTTAAAATCATGCTGAGAGATTTGTCAGATAGGTATTTTTTCAGTTTGTTGTTCTCCTGCTTGGTCGAGAGTTGTTCTTATATTAAGAAACTTGTTGTGCAGCTGGGATATTTGATCTTTGCATCTTAAATCAGGGTATGCGCTTTTTCATGGCTTCTCTTCTGCACTGCAATGATATTAACTGTCTCCTTGCCATCTTGCAGTGAGATGGTAATATAGGTGCATGTTCTTTCTGGATATTCTCCTGAGAAGACAGAGGACCCAAAAAAGGGCAACCTTCTTATTTCCATCCTTGAGTTGGAGGAAGTTGGCAAGTTGCATTGCATGTTGTAAGTCATTGGAACCAAGGTGATGTGAAAGACAACACCCAACCCAGCCTGTTCACCCTGCTGCCATCTGACAAAAGATACAGAAGTATCTGCTGCCATACCACCAGACTACAGAACAGCTTAATTCCTCAAGCTGTAAGACTCCTAAAATTATTGTCTGCACTCCAGCATAAAATAGTTATTATGAATTTTGATTAATTAGCCCATTTATATATATCTTTCTTTGTGAGCATAATAAGGGTATTATTTAGGAACAAATGAGTTTGAGGCTGTGCACCATTGACAGAGGGAAGGCAGAAAATCTAACTAATACATTGTAAAGTGTATGGGCTGTCAAACGTGTTAATACTTTGATACTTTTTGATTTCACATGCTACAATCTATGTTAATTATATATTTGATAGTATTTAAAGTACCAACACTATAATATAATATTATCTAGTAGCACATTTTCAAAGCAAGGCAGCACAGATAAAACAATGGGAAAGCAAATCAACTGTTTCTCAATCTGTGGCTGTTGCGGCATTCTCTCCAGCAACAAATCCACAAAATGACTGGAGGCAGAGGCAAAAGTAGGCAGCACTATGTGAGTGGATGTCAGAGTAGCCGACAAGCAACTTGTTTCTGTTAATTAAGAAATGTTATGAGAGACATGAGAGGATATAATATAATTTACTGTAGTTTATGAATGAAAATGATGCAGCAATATGATGTTGATGAGCTGTCCCCCAAGTGAGCTACTGTCACACTAGCAGCTATTGTAAAATCTAGCAAGCTTTTTATATTACCTCAGAGCATGGCTAACGTTAGCAAATGCTAGCTGCCTTGAGCCTTGAGCCTTGCTTAAGTTTGACAGTTACTTTAAGCAGTGGCTGGACAGCCCAGTCGATACGGTATAATATCGCACCAGTTGATGGTTTTAAGGACACCTGGGGAAATCTCCATCCATTTTTGTCATATCACAAGTGGATGTATTTATAAGGAGACCTGCTGACAATTCAAGTGGTTATTGTGGTGATCAAACAGGTTTTTGTGAAGCCACAGTTTCTTCCTAACCCAATGTCACGGTGCCTGCGGTGGCAGTTTTCCCCCTCCTTTCTCCTTCATGTGCTCTTTCCCTGTAAGTGGCTGTGTCCGTGGGCGTGGTCATCAGTTCCCACACCCATTTCCTATCAGATCATCATCCTCTGGCTAGATTACCCTGGTCTCTCCGCTACTCCGGTGCCAGATTGTTCCATCGGATATGGGTGAATATAATCGAGCTCAAGTTATTTCCTCTGTGGATTTTGTCGCTACGTGCTTTTAGTGTTTTTTGCTACATGCTTTTTGCTATTGTACTTTTGTCTGAGATTGGATCTCAGCTCATGCTTTTGCTTTTTTTCCTGCCCCGTGTTTAGATTTTCCAGCGTCTCTCTGCTCAGTTCTCAGCCGCTCTGGCCCACCTGAAAACGGTCACCTTCATCTCTAGACCACACCAACCAACCTGCCTGCCCTCATATTTCATTGTTTAACTTTTGTTTGTTAAATAAAGACCCTTGGACTGTTTCTCTGCCTCTGGTCTCTGCATTTTGGGTCCGCATAAAATCCCCAACCCTCACACCCTACCCAAGTAGTAATTATAACTAAGCCTAAACAGAGCATACACACAACACTGTGACAAGAGATACATAGAAAATTCAACTTGAGCATATGTAAAGTTTCACCATAAAGACATGTTCAGTTTGAACTTTTTTGTGGTTTTGCAAAACATACTTATTAGCTAACATTGTGTTGGGACAAACTGACCTGTTTCTATCTCCTTCTGTTTTGATTCTATAAAGTTAATAATAAAAAAATTTGTACAATGTAGGGAAAACAATCTAGAAGAGTAAAAATATTACAGATGTGTTGGTATGTGTTCAGTGGCTTTTACTTTTTGAGCACCTGTTTGGCTAAATAAGGAAAGAAAAATGTCAGATTATTTTTGTAACTTTGATTTTATTGTTTTTAGTACACTGGTATTATGTCTGAGTTTAAATAAATTCTGTTATTGTGTCAATTTTGATGTTGTGACATTATTGTACATTTTACAAGTGAGACTGCACTGTTGGTATCAGTTTTTTTAAAGTAAAATTATTCATATGTATGTATTATGATTATGATTTGTAATAAAGTGTAACATCAAAGAAAACACACTTTAGCAAGATACAGATGATAGCATTGAACAGTTCCGTGTGTTTGTATGTATGTTTGGATCGGAGGCAGTGGCATGGACATGATAATGAGTGTTAATGTTATAGTGGCAATCAAAATAATTCAACCACAATAACATTGGATTTGATGACAATAGGGAAAACATAGCCATATTTATCCTGTAACAGGAACATAAAAGTAGCAGTATTTTTGTAAGATGACTTTGTAGTTCAGAATTCCATTTTCAATGTGCTATAACAAAGATGACGGATCTACATGTTACAGAAGGCCTTTATACAGCCCTCAGTGTTTATTTACGGAATGGCAGAAACTTGAAAGTTTCCAATTTACCTTCGCTTTTGCTGTTTTGTTTTATTTTTAATGGGCGATTAATATTTTTTAGTCAGTGATCGTATTGTGAAGTGTCTAGATGAACTGAAGGAATGGAAGCATTTAACATGGCAGCACTTAAATAAAATAGTAGAATGTATGGTAGAATGTAGTTTTAACAAAAGGCAGATCCTTAGATACAGCACAGACACACACACACACACACACACACACACACACACACACACACACACACACACCAAACACTCACATTTACACAGACACTGAGTTGTGTTAGGACCAGGTGCTAAGCTGATAAGCCCTTCCAACTCCCACAGCAACTCCCGAGCCTAAACTCTCAATCTCTCACACTGTCTCTATTGACTATAGCTGGCTCGACCGAAAAGGAAACATGTATGAGAGAGAGCGTGTGAGAGAGAGTGGGTGCACAAGAGAAAACGACTCATGAAAGAAAGCAGACAAAAAGCAGGAGGAGAGAGAGAGTGTGACAGAGAGAGGTAGAGAATCCATTCTATCTCACCAGGTGAGGTCAAAGGTCTGCATCTTTGATGCTGAGCTTGGACTGAGCATCTTAGCACGGCGACGAGCGCTGGAGACAGTCACCATGACAACCCGACACAGCACAACTGCATTGACCTGCAGGCAGAGGACAACAGCGTCAACATGGCCTCCAGCAAACATGAGACGTACCTCTGCAGATCCACTTGGCCTCAAGCTCACCTTTAGAGGAGGGAAAGTTTACCCTCCTCTCAGGCTGCAGGAAATCACATCATACTTATCAGTACTCAGCTGATGTGCATTATTTCATTTTTCATTGCTCCAGGTCTATCCAAAATTATAAAATAGAACATAGAGAAAAAACAGAGGGGAAACTGAGAGGCTCAATCTGATAGCTTGCTACTATGATCGTTTTGTGTTGTTTGAGCTTTTGGAGGATGGTAATACAAGGATTATATTACTCATGTGGAGTTTGCAGCACTTAGTCTTTCTATCAAAATGCATTGGATGTATCATTGAGGCCCTGAAAGATGTTCAATGTCTTTCCTTAAAATATTTGTGAAGCCCCTTTTAGAATATTTATAAACTTGCCTTTTCCATGTGATTTAGGGCAGAAATAAATCATCCATATATCAGTTTAGGTGTGTTCACATGTTCGCACTAGATGCAGATACATAGGGGATTCACTCATCAGAACATTGCTTTATAGTGCTACTAGCAGTCAACGAACTTTAAAGAAATGGAGAAATATAGCAAACACATACACAGACACACACACACACACACACACACACACACACACACACACACACACACACACACACACACACACACACACACACAAAAAATATGATTACATACCGTCAAGACAAATATAACAGGTCCCACAAAGGCCCAGATGGTGTCAGACCTCACATTGAGCCAGCAGTGATCCTCTGCCTTGTACTCATCCACTGATACTGCCAGTGTTACACCAACTATTAGAACAGGTAGTCCTGAAAAACAATTTAATACAAGATGAACTATGTGCTATGGCAACAAAAGAAACAAAAGAAGCTGTGTGTTCAGACATATTTATGGATAGGACTGCCGTAGCAACAATTTGCTACGATTATTTTGCAAAGATTATTTAGTCTGCTCTGTTTGCTCAGTCTATTTAGTCTGAAGGGGAACGCTGTGAACATTTGCATGTAGAGCTGAAGGAACACCTGAATATTGAGTGTTTGTGTTCTCAGCTCATATACAGCGCCATAACACACTCACAGACAGATTTGGGAACATGAAGAGTAACAGCTGCAGGATGTTTTTATTTCTAAATGGGTTAAGGATGCAGTATGGAATAACATCACCTCCATAACATGTTGTGTGTGTAAGCATTAACAGTGAAGTGAAATATCAATAAATCATCATCAGGTTGGTCAAAAGAATCTGCAGTCCCACTAGCAGCCTCTATAGGCTCAGAGCACAGATGCCACCCTGGATCCCCTGGAGCATGAATGTGTGCAGTATGACAATATTCCTGTCGATTAGAGAGATCACTTGTGTGTGAAGTGAGACTTGTTCCTGAGGACGGCGCAGGAGGAGTGGTGTTTCCACAATAGAAAGGGTTCATCATCTGAGGAGCATATGTGTGCTACCTATATTTCATTGCTTCAGCAAATTAGATTTGAAAATGTATTGTGTGCAAATGCAAATCTTGGTCTGATGGTAATGCTACAGAAAAGGTAATGGGGTCACCACATCGGGGTTCATCCTCTGAGGACTATTAATATCAACAATGTATGTTATAGAAGCCGGGCCAGGAGTAAAGGTGCTTAGCTCTAACCGCAGACGGATGACAGACTGATATCCCAGACTGGGGCCTTCTGACTGATAAATGATTGAGAATTATTACATTTTAACAGAGTGTTTCTATTTTAACTGGTGTAGTGTTTGCTTTCTATGGTGCGGTTTAGAGGCACAGGAAAAGCATTAAGCATTGTGATTTGAGTCAAACACATGCACACATACACAGATGAGACAGACAAGATGAGAGACAGCAGTCAGAGATTATCGACCAAAACAGAGCTTTAAATCAATAACGGACTCTTACATGTTCATCCTACGCATGGACAGCTCAAAATCAGTATGACTCATATATGACTGTGGCAGTTATTAAAAGCACCCATACTAGACAGCACAGAGCATGTTGAGCAAACATACCCACCAACCATGACCGGGAAAAAAAATATCTTGGACCATGCCATCATAACAAAAAAATGAAATAAATTGAAATCCTACATAGCAATTCACATCTGGTTGTGGTTCTTTACTGACAAGATCAGAACCAACATTATAACTAACTCCTGGCTTATAGTACTTAAATACTGACATACCTACATTTGATATAATTATAGTCTACAAATGGCTAAACATGGTAAAATGTGCAGCTTGTAAATCACAATCAAATTACAGTTTCTATGTAAAGCATGGACATGTACTAATGAGTTGGCCAGCATGCTATGAAGCCCTGAAACTGACAAAGTGTAGTAAATGCTAAGGACATTAAAATGTGTGATGATATACATGTTGTGAATGAAATAATCTCAGCATGTCATGTAGCAGTGTCAAGTTCTTGATTATTTTATTTCCCAGAAGGAATGAAATAGAAGAACTAGCCATGTTAGCTGCCTGCCTGTGCCCTCCCCACCTGTGTGTCCCCACATGAACTCTCCCTATCATCAGTCTGAGAACAGCAACATGTCCCATTCCTCCAGCAGCTGAGCCAGGCAAAAGTAAATCCCACTCTTGGTAACATTACAAGCGAAGTTGTCAGGGATGACTAAACACACATTAAGTGTGAATGTAAACTCTTTGGGAGATTATTGCTCTGGCCTTCAAACAAATTTTGCTGTAGCACTTCAGAGGCAGAATCATTTAAAACACTTTTCCCTGTTTTTGTTCTTTTCTGCTTATTGTTGTTCTCAATTCTGATTTGACAAACAGCTACCTCGCAAAGATTATTGCTCTTTTTTATGTTTTCATCTAAATTATGCACAGTGAACGAGCATAAGTTAGTGTATTGGAACAACCTCGAAAATAGAGTCATATTTCGATGTAAAATGTGACAGCCGCATTTTGTTATGTTGCATAAAGACATAGTGAAACCAGTGACAATACAACTCCATCAAATTTAGATGCACGTCTGTTTAACTGTGCAAAATATGTATGAAATAAAACTTCAGGATAAAAAAACCCCACATATTTATGCTTACTGATTAACTGAGAATGAAACTTCGAGTTCAATAGCCATATCAAGGCGATTAGTGTGGCTTAATCACTGAAAGCCATTATCAAGAGGAAATAAAAGTACAGCTTAAATGTATTAACTGGGAAAGTTAATAACAGGTTGTGATGATGTCATGATGCAGGACCATGGTGTGGAGGATGGTGACTTTTTTTTACTATAATTTCACTAATTGTGGATTACTATCCTGTAAAACACAAAGTCCCCTAATATTTGATCATGTGTGATAACGATATATTCTGATATACTGTAATGGAGGAAAAAAGTCATGAAGTAAAACTGAAAACACCTATCTCTGCTGGTCTTGTCTTCATCACAGTAGAAAAGCAATATGAAGCCAGTACGAAAATATATCTGTAATTTCTGCTGCTGGACAGGATGTTACATATGGGACACCTTTTACTGTTAGAGTATAGTTGAGTTTTAGAATATTATCATGGCAGATAAAAGAAATCGATCCAAATCCACAATTGACTAGGTCATACATCAAACTCCAAAGGGAGATTAAATTTTACCCCAGCCAATGATGTAGTAGAGCTTCATCCTGCGGTCCTCACTGATGTTGACAGAGACGACTTTGCTCCAGAGCAGCAGACCCTCAACTAGCATCCAGGAGAAAGAGGCCATGAAGAAGAGGTGCAGCAGTGCAGTCACGACGAAGCACGCTGCCTACAGGATAAGAAATATACACAAAGACACAAAGATGCACAGTGAGGTAGGCGGCAGTGTTCACTACACTCATGAGATGAAAGGGACTATTCTTTGAGTGTGTACCTCATCAGTGGAACAAAACTGTTTAATTTTATCCTCAGAAATGTGTGCCCTAAAAACATATGGAGATCATCAGTAGATTTCACGACAATCTTTCTATTTATACTAAACTGCAAAAATCTGAATCAGAGGTCTGGAGCTAAGGCTAATATTTCTTATATGCAGGTTAAATTTGTGGCTTAATGGTTTGGTCACAAAAGCGAGAAAAAAAAAGTCAGATTCCCCTGTGAAGAGACTTAGAATATGTAAGTCTAAAATTTCAGGTATACCCAGCAATCAGTTTTTGAGATAGTTTAGAGGAAATTCTAACTGACCTGTCCTGGCCTGTGGGAGGCGCTACAGACAATGTGAAAGAGTCACCAAATTAGCATAAAATCTTTCTCCAAAGCGAGGGTGGCCATCACAGTTTGATCCAGAAGAAGAGGGCAACTATTTATCACATTATTTGCAAAAGATGACATGATTATCTTCACTTCAAAATGTTACTAAGTCAGCAAAACAACCTATACCAGCTTTGTACTCTTCTCAAACACAACATTTTCTCTCCAGAAGAAGCAGGTTGTCTAAGTTTATGTTTTAAACTTTTAATAAATGATAACTACTGTATGAATGTTATATAGTCATTAATATCTAATGTAGAAATGAAAAACGTATTCCACCCACTGTAAAACACTTCAAATGTATAAATATACCATACATGGAGTCTCACCTCATAGGCGGATGCCCAGTCACTGCACATCAACAGCAGCTCTGCGATACCCAGAGCAACAATCAGGTTCTTATGGACAGTGGTACGGTCTGATTTTGGGACACTGCACAGACACATGTACGCATGTATGCACGCGCGTGCGCACACACACACACACACACACACACACACACACACACACACACACACACACACACACACACACACACACACACACACACACACACATAAAGTGATAAAGTGAAGATCTCCCAGTATTTCTCACAATTTTACAAAAATGTTCCACTATGGTGCTGTTGACATGTCTACAGAACACAATGTTCTGTTTTTTTCTGTTTATTGATGTGAATCTAGCAGGGTTTATGAAATGCTTTTCACCCTGTGTGCTTTACAGAGTGCAGTTGGTGATGTTTGTGACTCACCCCACAGCGATGAAGAGGATGAAGGTGAAGAGGAGGCCACACAGAGACACTCCACAGCCAATGAACGTCAGCACCTGCAGAGCTTTTTCGTTCTCTGGGCTCCTCTAACAAAGACACAGACACACAGAGGCAGAGGCAGACACAGGCACACGCTCATCCGCGTGCGCACGCACACACACACACACACACACACACACACACACACACACACACACACACACACACACACACACACACACACACACACACACAGGACATGAGCTGTAAATAGCAGCACACACTGTAGATGAAAACCTGGTCAAGATACACAGTGATAATCTGAGAGAGGAATGTTACCTGGGCTTCATAAACCTGGAGCAGCAATGCAAAATTGGTGGTGTGGTTGCAGTAGCACACAGTGTATCCATATTGTTTGGACACTACCTCACAACCTTTGGTATTCCACCACCCACCAGCCTCCGGACTAGTAAGACACAAACAGCACATACATATCTAGCACACACAGGAATATCTAGCATACACAGGAATGCTAGGAATGAAAATATTCTCTGATCTAAGTGTTTTTCAGCTATTATCACATTATTATAGTGCAGCAAGTTAGATAAATGTGGTTAGAGCGGAATCTGAGACCTACAATTTGTTATAACTGGTACTTACATGAGACCAAAATCCCAGAAGGCACATACTGGATCATACACAGTACCAGAGGGATTCTGTAAGAAATATAGAATATATCATGAATATGTTTAATATATTATACATTTAATTCAGGAAAAAAACAGAAACGGTGGAGATGTCAATAAAAGTTCAAAGTGAAAGATTTTATTGACCTGTACTCTGTGTTGGAGCTGGAAGTGAACTGCTGTGCTAACAGGCTGGTCGTCTCCCAGCACTGTGGTGGATATGACAGAAGAGCCCAGAACGGTGCCCAAATACCTAGTTATGTACACAAATTCACACATCATAATATAGACTCAAAGAGCAAACCATTAAAGAATATGCAGAATACTAAAAGTAAGTTATTTGTTGCGTACATTTTATGTTTCAGTTAAAGTTGGACGTGTAGATGTGACTTTTTTCTAACATTATAACTGTCATGTTAGCTGTTGTTTTTTTAACAATGAAGAGAAGAGTAAAAGAACCTGAAGTCACCACCCACCACTTGTCAGATGCTAATAATTAAACAACAAAAATATCACATAAATAATATTTAAATGTGTTCCATAAATTCTCTTGGTACCTTATCTTTAAAACTGTGTTACGTAGGTTGATACCTTTATGCTAAAATACATACATACATTCCACAGAAACCAATAATGTAAAGCACAGCGTATGCCCTTCCTCTAAATTGTTTGTAGGGCAAAGTTAGCTAGAATGGAGCTTAAATGGGAAAATATTAAGTAAGTAAAAATATTACCAGCATGAAATTATTGTCAATGTCTTAATTATCTTTGCTTTATGCGTGAAGACAATAGGTAAGGTAGGTGCATGGTAATTAAAATGTGGGAACAAAAGTGTAGGATAAAATCCATTTTCTTGTATGTTACCTCTGGCTGCCATCAGTGACGGTAGGAACCATGGTGATGTTTTCCTCAGGATTGAAAAGAGGCCGCAGAGAGCCATACCACGTGTTGACCAATGTGAGCTTATGGAAGCCTATATGTTCAACACAACAGCAAGATGAGGCTTCAGGTTAAATCAGACAGCCAAATAAAAGAGTATGAAGAGAAATGTAGTTAATTTAGGAATTGCATATTGTTCAAAATGAATAGTTGTTGCAAAAGCCAACAATGCACCTCCATCTGCACTTCACTGCAAGACCTTGGGGGTGTAAGTAGGTGAGTACATGCTACACATTCACAAGTCTGTCGTTAGTGCTTTGCAAGACTTAGGTTAATAAAATGCCTCGTCTCTTTGCAAACACTCAGTGTTGTGACAGATAAGTCTGAATACGTGTCTGCTATAAATGCAAGTGGAGGAAGATGATTGGTTCTTGCAGCATTTTCCCACCGTTGTCACGGAGATCCTGTATCCTCTGATGTGGAACTGAAATACAGTCTATGTTGGGGTGTTTCTCTGTCTCAGGCCCACAGAAGTTTGATCCTCTGGATCCTTCCAGCAGTCTCTGCTGCTGCACCTCCAGTTCTGGCAAGGACATGACGCAAAGCACATCAAAGAGTTACTGTTACATTTTTCTGATTAGAGAATCTTAAGAAAGCATATACTTTATTTGACAAATTTCCTTTATAAATAAAATTGTACTGAATAATAATAAAATAAAATAAGTAAACAATAGACTGTTTTGTCATGTTACATGCATGTTACAACACAAGTTTCTGTTTCCAGGTCCTGTATGGCTCCTTTTTTTGTGCTTGTCAAACATCCTTTTTTAATAACTGCACTATTGAAACAACAGTAATGGTTTGTATTTCAATCAAGATTGATTAACCTTGGCTGAAACAGTGTTACCATGGCAACTTTGGCATATTTCTGCTGGATTGTAAGAAGGCGGTACTTTATGTTATCTCAGAAATCTACTTCAGATTTTTCTTTCTGCATCTTTAGGTACTATGCCGAGTGACAGAAAATGTAACACTTTAAAAGAAAAGTTTAAGAAGTTCCATGAACAAATCTTACCCAAGGCTGTGGTCTAAGTAATTTTAATATTGTTTCACCTTCATTTTCTCTTCTACATTCGTTTGACTAACCAGTGGGTTTGTTTACAACCTGTCTGACTGCTCAGGACACTAGACATTATTTATATACATTATTTATAAGAGAGCTCAGTAGTTGGTGGGTACAGTGTTGGCAAGCACTACAAAAGTAAAAGTGCTTTGACAAACCATAGTTTGATTTAAAGCCCAGAGATAAACCTGAATATTGATCTCCTGACCAAATCCTGAGTAAACAATTCACCAAAGAATGCTCTGAATGCTAAAAGATGAAAAAAAAAAGAAAAAAAAAGAAAAAGAAAATTCAGTTGTTTCTTCTCATTCCTATGCTGATGGAAAGCTGGCTGGCTTTGTAGTTCACAAAACATTTCTGGAGCTTCACAGCAAAACGGCCTTGCAACATTAAATTGGTTCCTTATAGCTAAAATGGCAAATTAATAATAATTAAGCTACTTTTGACATTTTTGTGTGTGACTTTTTTCAAACTTTGTGATTATTCTGTTACGATTGGTGAATGGATCTTTATTCTTCTAATAGGTCAACTATTACATAATTTAGCAATTCTTTTCATTCAGTGCAGCCATTTTCATGATGGACCCAGACCTAACTTGAATGTGTCCTCCTTTAGTTCTATCTAATATCTGTTTAAATGTTTTATTTTAATATAAGTGCAAGTGTGTGCGACTCACTGATGTTGGGGCTGTGAATGGTCAGGTGATCATTCTCTGAGAGTAAGTGAGGGCTCAGACTGGTAACCATCCGGTCAATACTCTTGATCACATCCATGGGGCCGTTCACCACCTAAAAAACATACAGAGCACTGGCATCTTAGGAGCAGCAACACTCCTCCTCTTTGGCCTGCTGTGCACAGTCAAAGCTAAAGAGGTTCATTTCAAAATGCCATTCAAATGCCACATAATAAAAAAATGCTTTCAGTGCGGTTCACTGTTTGACAGGGCCTACGCACAGTTTGGCTGAAGAGGGCACACACATTTCAATAGACTGGCCTACAATGCAGGGTACAATTATGGGTTTTGCATTGTCTGTTTTGAAATCCCTCATTTTGAATTCAATGTGCCCATCTAAGAGCTGAGCCTTGGAGACAGAGCCAGAAGCAGAGCGAGGGAGGTTTGTGGATTAGTACAGCCACAGTTTTTCAAAGTGCTGCTCATCCATTGAGTCTGGGCTGAGGTGACCTTGGAGCGCTCAGAGGCCTGGGGGGAAGGGAGGCAAGAGCTGAGAGAAACGCAACACTTGTCAGAAAGCAACCTCATCAAGTTGCACAGATCAATAGTGCAGAAGTAGAAGTGTTAAAATAGAACTTGGTAATAGAGTTTTGAGAGAACACAATGTACCGTAACTGTGAACTAAGTTTGAGTATGGTTTCCTCTTAAAAACGTTTTTTCCATAAGTATGGAGGCTGCTGTAGTATTTGTCAGCTCTGTTCTACTATTCTTGTTGTAACTTACTCATTCCAGTGTAGATGAAGAGCTCTTACGAGAGTGTATCTATAGAAACATACTGCTCTCTAGTGCTTAAGAGCTGAAATAGCAGCAGTCTATCTATCTATCTATCTATCTATCTATCTATCTATCTATCTATCTATCTATCTATCTATCTATCGAACACATGGTCAAATATCGAAATGACAGGGTCGACAATCACTGCAGTGAATCTATATCTGTAACTGTCCCATATGTCTAGTATTAACATATTTGTTTGGTATTGCATTACTGGAATTACTGGAATGACTTGACTGAAGTTAGAAAAATAAAGCCTACTTGAGCATAACTTCTAAAATACATAGCACAATCCATAAATTAGGTCACGATGTAATGGTGACAAAGTTTTCCTGTTGCAAGACAAATGTTACCGGTGGGCCTGAGATGTATGAAGTGTTTTGTGCTGGATGTCAGTAAAGAATACAGTGTTAAGAGTTTAAAAAAGTGAATTTAGTATGGGAAATATGTTAGTAGATTATAAAAAAAAACTGTAAAGGGTTATTCCATTTCCAACAGTTTACTTTTCCCCCAAAAGTTCTGCACAGCCTGTGAAAACAGCTGCAGAATGTCTTCTGTGGCCCAAGAGGATTTTTTGACGTTTCTAAAAATAATCTGATGATGTTATCTTGGCTTTGGTTTTGACACTACATTTTTCTATCAGAAAGACCATGTCACAAATCGGGGCATAGGGTTTTGAAAGACCAGTTTTTGGGAGCTTGACCATTATTTGAGACCAACAGACATATCTTGGCTTCTGCAGCTTCAATTTTCACCTTGAAATTGAAAGTAGAACACTAAAATGAAATTGTTGGAATACCCCTTTTACAAAAACATGTATCATGGCTGAAGATGAGGTAAGAACATGCAGTGCTACTGTATATATATATTTATATATATGTATATATATGCTACCCCTTTGATGGCCTGCCACTTGAGAGCATTGTCTTCACAGATGATGCTGTCTGCCACACTGATGAAGTGCTGGCCAAGCTCCTTCATGTTCTCCTGGCTGTGGTTGGTGGCATCAGTGAATGGCTGTATGGGTACATCAGCAGCGAGAGACAACAGCTGTATGAGGGACACCATGTCTGTTGGCTGCAGTCCCTCTTGCTGGGTGTCCTCCAGGGCCTGGACAGAGACGTCCAACAGGGCAGATGCCTGGGCCAGGCTGCTCAACTCTGACGGCTGCTGTCCCAACACTGCCTGGGGGTGGGGGAAATGGGTTCAAAAGAGCTATAGCTACTTCTTCCATTTTGTCATCACGTGTTTTTATATTTATTACAGTAAAATCACTGGTAGAGGTTAATCTTTCATGAGACCAAATCAGAAAGCCAAAGAGTGCTCAATGTCTTAGAGGAGGAAGATTAACTACATATTTGTTGTATAATTTTTCGAAACTGTTCGGGAGCTGTTAACTAAATGTTGTTTTTCATTATTTTTCTGTTTGGCTGATTATAAATTCTGGTAATATCCCTATAAATGATTACATTTAGTTTTGAATTATTCAGAATGAAAATGGGTTGATCATATCAACATAAAATCATTCAATTCATCTAAAATATTTATATCAGCATCAGCTTTTAGAAACATATCAAATTCCGGTGGGAATACACATTAGACATACATTGAATGTCTTCTTATTGAAGGAAGGTAAAATAAAAAATAAAAATAAAAATGGGAGGCACTTCGCTGAATACACCTTAAACACTCTCTCTGGTTTAAACTGAAGACAAGAATTGCTCGATGTTAATGAAACGTTTTAACTAGTAACGTATTTCAAGAAGTGGGGAAAGAAAGGACAGTAAATGAAAACATAATATGGGTTGTCTACCTGGGTTTTGTTGGAAAGCTTCATCAGATGGCTCATAAAGGCAGTGGGATGAGAGTTCCAAGAATCACTCATCTGCTTCATCTTCAGGTATCGCTCTATGCCAAAAACAACATAACATCAGCGTGGATGATGTAATGGCAGGATGTTCTGCTGTGCAAAGAACTCATCCTTTAGCTGGTCAAACCTGAGCCACTGAAGCGTCCTAATAAAACAATCCCAGCAGAAACTGACCTCTAGCCACCATGTTGACAAGATAAGACTTTCCTCACCTAAAGCTCAACTGTCATAATGTAATAACAGCAGGCAAATATCTGATATATTTCTATTCTTCATTTGATAAGATAATTCTACTAACCACTGACAGTAACCACTCAAAGTCACAGATAAACATTATCTCACAAAATCAAATGACATACTGACTTCACATCATGTCCTGTATCAGCATTATCAGATGGCCATCGTTTACCTCATGAAGAAGTTTTCATATGTACAGCCTGTTGTGTTTAAGCAAGATTATGCAGTAAAGAAAGATCCATGAAACTGAACCTGCTATTAAATACATTATATTTATTTGACTGATATTCAGCTCTAGCCTCAGTCAGCAGAAAAATGCTGACTCTGAGTGCCTTACAGTTCAATTCACTGTCATTTTGACCATGCCCATCAGTGAGAACTGAGCTTAATTATCTTTGTCTTGTTTCTTCGTCTCCTTGGCCCTTCGTAAGTCATGAGCAAAGCACCACACTGGAGTTTTATTTGCAATTTCTGCATGCTAGTTTGAGTCCAGATCTCAAGAGTTTGATTGACAGGTTAGAGCCTTGATATGGACAGTTCTGCTGTATATGTTCAAAAGCCTTTTGTGGCTCAAGAGGAAGTTGCATGTAATCTGACAAATTGCCTCCAGTGATGTCCCTCAGTGGCTAAGTTGCATTGTGGGTAAAGTAAGTGAACATTTTTGGAAAGCATGAAAAATGCTTGGCATAAAAATTTGATTTCTTTGGTTCTGCTGTAATAATTAGAATCATTTGTTTTTAAACTGTCCATAATGAGTCCAAAAGTGTTATATGTGTAGGAGTGCAATGCCAGACCGATGGACTTCAAAACCTGAAGCAGCTTCTTTTGGAGCCACAAAAGGCTTTACCCTACTTTTTTCACATGCAGTAGTACTCCCCAAGTCCTGTAAACACAGTTAGTGGAGTTACACTTTAAATGCACAGGAATGTCAAAAAGACATGAAACAGAAAACACTGAGCACAGCTAACTAAATGAATATAAAACATATAGTAAATAATTCCATAAATTATAAGATTTATATATTTGAGTTTGGTTGCATTTTCTGAAGGTATTTTGGTTACATTTGGGGTATTTGGACTTTTTCTAAAATCCTGGCTACTGCCCTGGAAAATATTTGCACAAAATGATATTACCTCTGTTATAATTTAATTTAAATGTTATTAGTGCATTGGCAGATTGACATTTTGTGAATATGAATATTTGAGGTCCAATACTTCAGTTTTCGTAAATCCATTGAATCACTTGATGCAGGCTACACAATAATGAATGAATCAACATGTCCGGTCACAATTACCTTTTACATTAATTTATATCAACAATTAGAGTACAAACCCTGATAATACCTGACCATCCCTTTTCTTTTGGACAGTGTGTTGTGTTAGACTCACCTCTGCTGCTTCTGCAGATGAACGGCAAAAGATCTGTACAGTCTGTCTGGCCAAACAGTGGGAGCTGATCTGACCAGCCCTGCAGTGTATTGCAGTCCTGCAGCTCCATCTGCTGATGTACTGCTACACACACACACACACACACAGTCATGCACAAAAGACAAGGGTCAGCTTCAGTATTTCTAATTGTCCTGACTACTAAGAAATATGACCAAAGTATGAGGTAAATATGAGCTTTGATGAACAAAGAAAACATTAATTTATTACAAATTCAAATATATTATAAGTATGAAAACAACTAAAACCCTTTAAGCTGTTTTTCTAACCAGAAAACATGGCGTCATGGATCTTGTAAGAGTGAAATAAAATTAGACAGGGGGAGTTCCTGCTCACCACTGCATGGAGCTCTGTTCTTCCCCAAGCTACCCACACACTGTCAGATGTGGGAAACCCCTCCATCCATCCATCCCTTCCTGCTTCTTGGTCCCACTTTCACTCCCCTTCATTCTGTCCACTTAGACAACGTAATGTGTTTATAGAGTTGTCTCTATGGCAGACTGCTCAGTTTCACACTGTCTGGGTTTACAGGCCTTTACTAAGGAAGGAATTATTTCTGAATGGCTCTAATACTGTGACACAGGCAACTTAGAGAACCACTGGATAAGAAATGCTACCCATCAGACCCAAAAATATGAGCTGAAACAAAAAACATGAAAACTGGGTAGGAAAATGAGCCATTAATGTAAGCTGTCCCACAGAGAATGTTATGAATGAAAGTCAGTGCTAAATATATGAACAATACTGTAACATGAAAAATAAAATATGAACATATATTGATACATGGAATAAAAGGGAACTATAGTTCTACGCACAGTAGTCAACTTTTAGTTGTAGTGTTTTATGGAAAACATATCCAAAAACAAAGCTGCAAGCAGCGATGAACGGGCCATCGCAGTCCACGCACGTGGGGGCATGCTGCTATTGGGGTGTGCCGTGTACACCGCCCCATTGCCTGATTATTGCGCACACATCTCTTAACTGTCCGTGTTTTGGACAGTGCAGGAAGGGATTAGATGTAATTCCCTGTGCTCAACTTGTGATGCTGTGACTATGACTGTATAATGGCCTATGTGTTCAGGGCTGGACTCTTATCAAGCATGTGAAGTTTGGTGCGGATAGGAATGAGGACGTTGTTCCTTTATGATTTAGTGGCCTCCTCCTGCTGGTATCAAATAATGTACACTGAAGTCAGAAGATCTCTCTGCAATCTTCATAAAAACAAAATGGACTACAGGTGAAAAATCCCCCAAACTAATTTGTGGACAGTTGTATTTTGATTATTGATTGGCAGCGACGCTGTCGGAGGGTGTGCTCGCCTTTTAGTTGCATGGCATCTTGTAGTGTATGATATGGAGGAAAAACCTAAATGTCATGAAAATAGGATGTTTGTCGAATTCCTGTGTCCAGTAGGTGGTGCTATGGATATGACACAGTACTGATGCATGGAGGTATTCAGGGCGACATGGTATACATGTGTGATGAATTTGGTGTACATGGGAAATTGTATGTTGAAGTTATAAGGACTTGATGCTTTATGGTAAAGCATGACACCCAGAATATTTGACGTAGGCGAAAGCTTTTGATAACTTTTCATTTTCAAGGTTTGAGGATGATACTGAGTGAACTGGAAGTCTGTGATGTTCAATCTGTAGGAGGAGATCGTTAAAGTAAGAGGCATGGAAATGGATGAAACTGGGGGTGAAATGGGAACTTTGAATCAAAATAGCCGACTTCCTGTTGGATTGACAATACTGATGTACCAATGTTTTTTGTGCGTCTGGTCATGGTACATATCAAAGTTCTTCTAGGCAAGTCATGCCACTCGGCGACCATCTTGGTGACGCCTCGAAAAGCCCAAAGAGACCAGACCCCTATCTAAATGAATGGAGGCATGGTCAAATCCACCCTTTACCGTGATAGCAGGACGGACAAAACATACAGACATGCTCGCCAGTGAAATAAGATACAAATAAAAACCAAAAAACATTGACTTTACCGTAGAAATGATGTTTAAAATGCTCTTTTCCTACCGGGAGAACTCCATTGCGCATGCGCACGGATTTACGACACCGACGTCCATCGTACGGCTGAATCTGTGCCGGCTGCTGTGCTCTGGCTCTACTCTACCTGACCACTGATGTATGGACCAGATAATGTCTAATACATCATTTCTTATCATTCACTCTATAAATTAGATAAAGATTTGAAAGCAGTAAATGTTTTTGTTCTCTGTCGTAAAAAGTACTTGTGCACATGCGCTGGTGAAACAACATGATTAGACTATAATTTCCCGGTTCGGCTGTGACAACGCAGGTGATTGGCTGTTGGTGAAAGGGGCGGGATATGCGCCATCTTTGGCGTCGCAGATTTCCCCATTCAAAATGATCAGAGTGGCCTGTCTCTACAATAGTAGAACGTCTCTGTACATATGCATACCGAATGTCATTCATGTATGTGCATGTAGGAGGCGGTGCTTGGATTTTTAGAGTGGTGAGTTGTGAGCAGATGTTTGATTAGTCCCCCCAGGAATCTGCAATTTTGATTCTGCAGAGAGTAATTCTTGATTCCGCAGCTTGAAAGTTAAAATTTTGCAAACATTAAAAAAACATACTTTTTAAATGTAATAATGAATTAAATATTCTCTTATGAAATTAATTGCAATACCAGAACACTGTTAAACATTGTGGAAGCTACTATTACTGGTTTTAAAATAATCAGCATCAACATTTTCTTTGTCCCTGTTGGGCAGATTTATTTGCAACATAAAAAGTGCAAAACTTTTCACCAAACTATGGGTGAAGGTTTAGGAACAGAAAGTGCCTACTGCATACTGCAGATAGTTAATGTAAAAATTCAGTTACAGCAATGAAATGCCATGTGCTTTCATTGAGATCGCTACCTGGTGGTGTCGTCAGTGTCGTGTTTTATCACTAACAGACTGCGAACTGTTGTCGGACGACGTGCTGTGAGTGTGTGAGTTGGAATCTACATCGCAGTCGGAGTGTTTGTTTTATTGGACACGAAGCAAGTTCGACTAAGCTAGCTAGCGGGAGCAAAGCTAGCTAGCAGGAGCTAGGCTTGCGGCACGGCCATTGTCGAGAGGAGGCCTGCGCTTTGCCGGGTCGCCACGGAGAGTGTCGCCGACGGAGGTCGCTTTGCTGCCGCAGAGGGACACAGAGGTTTATCGCTGCGAGCATTTTGTTTTCACAGACTAACCTCGCATCATAACGAGGCTGTGACCTCCTATTAGCTCGGAGCTTTGTCTGCAAGTCCAGATTTACATGATGCCGATAATGACGCCATTGTGTGTAAGTAACGTTTACTGTTTTCTCCTTCCTTGTTTAATTTTACTGTGACTTACGTTTTTTATTCATACCACTCTCATTTAATTGTTTTCCAGCTACCTGTAAGTAATTACGAGACAGTACGCAGGAGCTTCAGGTACAAACAACCAGATCTTCCATCGCAGGCTGAAGCTGTGAAGAGTTCAGCTTGGAGTCGATCGAAAAGAAAGACAGTAAGACTTATTAGATTAGATCCGTTTTTGGTGACTATTTTTCAGGTGCATTAATAGATGTTCTGTGTCCATACGCAGTGCATTGCGCAGCACTGATTGTCTTTATTGATTGTTTTTACAGCTGCTGGAAGCGAGACAGAGTGCTAGCTGAGGATGAGGTGGACCTTTGGAAGTGCGCCGCCATAGACCTGATGTCTGAGGAGGAAGACGGCGGGGTGTCTGGATGGAGCCGGGAACCGAGCTTTGTGCCACGCTGCAGTCAAGATTAGAGGCGATTCCGAAGTACAGGGCGACGCACCACAGATGTCTGCAAAACGGACCGAATTCAGACAGAAGGCTGGCAGTTAGATCCAGCTCCTAGGCAGCAAACAGACACTGTTGCACAAGTCCTGCATATCTGTGCCGAAGGGCTCCGGACTACCGGAGCTGGGACAGAGCTGATACGCAGTGCAGCGGACCTGGTGGGGATAAACACATAGGCCCCCTCCAGACGACAGCGCCCTTTTGCGAAAAAGGCACGTATTGCAGCGCCTGAAAACGCACTTTTTCGAAAATGGGTCTCAGGGTGGAGAAAATCCGAAAATGCAGCCCTGCCATTTTCATGTGGACAGCGAATCCGCATACTTTCCAAAACGATGATGCCATCGCCCGAGCCCGCGACGTCTCATAATAACAACAACAACAATGGCGGACTACATGCTCGTGCTGCAGAAGATAATGAGCCTTTCTTGCCACTTACATGCTATTATGTTTGTGTAGGACTCAATGACCACACCATGTAGCTTCGTTCGTGCTGCTTTACTCAACTGCCGCACACCTTACATTTTACGACCTTGTCGTATATCGCCGCTGTACGCCTTAAAGGCACAGTAACCTGTCACTCACAGTGCATAACATAACAGAGTCCAACAGGACACAGTACTGAACTTTTCAGACATAACACATGCCTTATGATTGAGTGTGACTCGCAGCAGCAGTTTGACCTCATTAACAGTCCACACAAATGATTCTGGTTTCCTTGCACTAGCCATTTTCATGCTCCGTGTCTTCTTCTCCGTTTTTGGTGAATGTCAAGCGCCACCTATAGGCCTGGAATATGAACTACAGCGTTTTCAGTCATTTTCAGTGGATCTGTGTGGACGCAAATATTCTTGAAACGATGCTGAGGAAGACGGAGAAAAAAAAAAGATTGTTTTCGCCCGTCTGGATGGCCCCTTAGACTAACGTGAAACGTATCTGCTCCATTGGCGTGGCGGAGACGCAATGCAGCGGAGACGTATCCAGTGGAAATTGGGGGTCAGTATGTGGCACAGACGAACGCGACAGGCTGTAAATTGTCGTTAACTGCCGAAAATTAGGGAGATTTTTGGGCGTCGGGGACGAAAATCCCACTTTTAATGCAGTGGTCAGCTCTGTATCTCTACTGCTTGTCTCACAATCTCTGCAACAGAAGTTAAATGATGATAAAATGACCATCATAGTGTCATATGTTGGTGCATTACTGCTGGTTAAAATTTGTTTTCTGTGCCGTGTTTTGTGTATTTTGTTTAACTGCATGTTTTATCAATCTATTTTTGTGTTTTGGAAACTCTTAAGTTATATTATTGGAATGCAGGGCTGCACGATATTGGAAAAAACTGACATTGCAATTTTTTTTAACCCTGCGATATATATTGCGATATGAAAAAATACAGGAATTTTCATCAGATGACCTGAATAGCACTTTATGTTATGCTGCACCGCTGCTATCTTGT
This sequence comes from Diplodus sargus, assembly GCA_903131615.1. NCBI lineage: Eukaryota > Metazoa > Chordata > Actinopteri > Spariformes > Sparidae > Diplodus > Diplodus sargus. The sequence goes on from CAEMYA010000215.1 coordinate 435,791, forward strand.
GGACAATTAACCTGCACCGATCTTACCTTTTTGTTCACTGTTTTTGTCCACTGTCGTTGTGGCAACAGATGCAAGGCACTGCCGACACAGAACACGTGTTTGGTCAATATCATCCTTCTTGTAGCCGAAATAATGTAGCATGGCCAGTGTTTGTCAGGTACCCTTGAATTAGATGACTTCATTTGCCTCCACCAGCCAATTGGCTGTTACAGCAGGCCCACAGACTGATTTATAAGCAGGCCAAGTGTCATATCAGGTGTGCTTTTGGAACAGATGCTGACACACCGGGAAGCGGCGTAGCAATGGTAGAGGACCTCGAGGGCTGACTAGAAACACCGGCAACGGTGTAGGAAAGCTGTCGCAAAGCTGCCCAAAGCTGTGAGTCCCTAACCAAGTAGCTGCTAGCTGCAAGCCGAGACGAACCCTTAACCAGAGAAAGTGACTCCTGTGTTTGTAGAGCAGGCTGCTGGCCATCTCATGAGTTCTAGGTCCACGGGCATCACTGGGAGCGGTTCAGCCGAGGCGGAGGTCGGACGAGGGATGGTAGCAGCCGAAGGCCATAAGCAATAGTGAGGTTTTTTGGTGGGGGACGCCTGGTTAACCGGCGTGGCGGGAGAGACGGCGCTAACATTACAAGAGGACAAAGACTGGAGCATGGTTGTGAGCTCTCAGACTGTTGAATTTTTAACATTGTCTTAATTCTGCTTTTAAAAGATCAGTACCCTATTCTAAAGAAAGGACATTGCCCTAACCTATTATTATTCTTAACCAGTTCTTGTGCGATACATGTTTTCTGTGTATTATTGTGTTGGGTCGTTGAGTATTGCCCACTCTCGTATAAAGAACTTGCATTTTAGAAGTGGTGGTTTGTGATTAACACCTGAACATTTCTAAAAAATAGAGATAACTGGACCTCCTGGACTGCATTTCATTGTCTCATCAGTACCAAAAACAGGCCCCCATCAATGCAGCTGCCGTTTTCAGTTGGAAGGCTCACTTATATGGTGCCCTGCCTCTCACCTTCAGAGACACTAGTCGTTTATTTTAATCTTGAAAGATTCTGGAGGTCACAGACATTTTGAAATCATTCATAACATTGACCCTTTGAAATCGATCAGTCCTCCTGACCTGCTTACCTGCCTGAAAGAGACAATCACTGATACAGTACTCTGCATATGCGAAATGTGATCTTACCTGGGCAAAACAAAAAGACCTGCACCTCTTTGACCACTGGATGACTGCTTAGATGGTCAAGGTTCCAACTGAAAAGCATTTCCTTGGTCATGGGTGAACATGCATTGATAGCGAGGACATGCCTTTTTTCCAGAGTAATATTCCAAACATTCAGGTCAGTGATATTTCCAAAAAATGGCTCTGTGAAATTTCCTCCAAATGAATCTTGGTCCTGACCCAGAATGAATATCCCATCTCCATATATATCTCTGGAAGTATCTGTGCCTGAGCCCATGTCCTTCCTGTCCCCATCCACATAGATTGCCCAGTCGCCACTGTTCCGGCACCATGTGACACAGATATGATGCCAAGCTCCGTCATTGGAGAAGAACGCCTTGTAGGGCAGGTGCTTCCCATGGATGATGAGGGCCAGAAGGATGCGTCCCTGCATGTCCACTTGGCCCCTTAGCTGGAACTCATTGGTAAAGACAGGTGCGGCGTAGGAAAAGATGGTGGACACCTCATTCCACTCTGGGTTCCACTGAACACGAACACACACAGTTACAGACGATAGGGCAAGAAAGGACATGTTGACACGAGTGAACCCATCTCGGGATTCCTTTGGGAAGTTTAGAGCTGAGAGCTGTAAATCTGAAGAAGAGTAGAAGAAGAAGTCATTGATCAAATCGCATATTTTGTACTACCTTACTTATATTATCAGCTTGTAGGTCCACTGATTTCACTCACATTGTTTGGATAGGGCCACAGGCTTAGAGGCTGTGGTGCTGGGGTTACCAACCCAGACAGGTGAGCGAAGTCCAGTCTGCCGAATCAGCTCCAGGGCTCCTTCCTGGTCTTTTGACTGGTCCAGGGTTGTAAGGGAGCTGAACTGGCCTCTGCAGAAGCTGTCAGCCCTGGAGAAGGTCAGTGAGTCATTGACAAGCTGGAAAGCCCAATGAGAAGTCAGATGGACCAGTCTGTCATGTCCTACAAGTTAGACACAGAAAACAATTACAAAAAAAAGAAATGAATGAAAAAGTGAAACAAACAATATGTATTTAATGGCTGTTTGATGGATGGAGTAGACGCACGAGGGAAGCCAGTGCTATGAATTGAAACTGCTGGCAACTAAATGGCCACTAAAAATGATTAGTAGGCTCACCATGAGAGTCCCCCACTCTGTCTGGCCCAGCATGTGTTGGCTCACCCCCACATACCACCTACAGGACAAAGAGTTTATTCTTTATTTTATGGTTACCAAAGAGAAATTCCCTGCATATCTAATGAAAGCAGCAACAAAGGCAAAAGTCGGTGTCATTTGAAAATAGATGGGTGAAAATTATAGGTGTTAAAATATCTCATGCACTAACTCTCAATATAGTGCATTTGCATTACACAGCACTGAAAATCTAAATATGAGTGAACAGTTAAACACACTAAAAACTGTTCGCATGTATCTTGTTACATTATGTAGAGAATAAGAAAGTTATTACCACAAATGAGAAGAATATGAGTCCAGTTTGCAGGGCTTCAGTCATCTCTGAGCAAGTACAGTCTCCTTATTAAAATAAACCACTGAGCTTTCCTCGGAAATACTATTTCTGCTCGATCCAGATGTACCTCACTTTAGAAAAAGGTCCAGATTCTCCTTCAAATCCCAGAGTTAATACAGGGCCCTCCTTACTATGGTTGTTTAAGGCAGTAATATCTAAAATGTAGCTTTGAGTATTGCATGCAAAGGCAACACAAAAGCATTTTCTTGTGTCACTCTACAGCCAGTAGTTTTAAAAGATTCTGTATGTGTCCTGGGTCATTGTTCCACTCTCAGTTGTAGAATCCCCATTTTCCCCCAAAGCGGTATAACGTCTCTTTGAGTAACACTCCATGTGTGGTAGGATCAAACCCAAATCTGGTTCAGACTCCTCATCCAGTGCCTTGGCTTCGATATCCAGCATATCCAGTCTCTGGTCTCCTGACTGGGGGAGAGCCAGTGATTCCAGTGCGTCTGACCAAGAGTCCCAGTCTGTCTCTTGCCTCCCGTCAGACCCCCCACCCATCCCTCTCTCCTTAGTACCCTGAAGCCATCAGCCCTTGTCATGCAAATGAAGTCATTTTTTAAAAGAACCCAACTTACGCAAGCAGTGTCAGGCATTTGGCACAGAGAGTTCATCAAGAGCAGCAGGGTTGCAGACATTTTTACCACATAGCCCTTCTTTATGCCCTCTGTAAGACTCTCCAAAGTTAACTGGGACATCTGTACTTCATTGGCAATAAAACATTAGTGCAACTAATTTAAGCTGTTCACAGTAAAGCATATACGTTTGTCTGGGTGGATGACTTTCATCTGGTGGTCATCTGTGCAAAATGTTTGAAAAGCTTTCGTGTGCCTTTTGACATCAAATGCATCTATATCCTCACCTGCCACATGCTTTTCACAGGCATTTTCAGATTAACAGATTAATGACTAAGTAACTGTATTAATCACAGAAGTAAACGCACCATCTTAAAATTAAGACTTGGGCAAAAGAAAGATAAAATAATGTGTCAAGCAAGTAACACAAGCCATGGGTGACTTAAATAAACTGAGGACACTTGTCAGTCATCATTTTCAATCACAGACATGAACAGTAACCTCTATTTCATACATACACCTTGATAAACTATATGAATCATTTATTTGGTTTAGTTTATTCCAACTTGGGTCTTATTTTCTTAGATTTGACAGTCATCAACAGTAATGATGGTGATGATGAGATCTGAGCGAGGGCTGGGAACATGGCAACATTACTAATAAGAAAGGTCAGGAAACAGAAGCAGGCAGGTGATTCTTGTCTAATGTAAACAAAGAAATATTTTAGCTAATTTAACTGCACTTTACTCACTGGATCAGTTACACCTTAAATTAGCACAATTTGACAAATATTTATTATGCAATAAAGAACACTACAACCTGCAAGGTGAGGGTCATGTGACCAATATGGCTAGTTGAGCAAGCATGAGAGGTAGAGGGTGAGTCTAGCATACTTTTGGAAGACCACCAATGTTAAAGCCTATATTCCTACCTGAATATCGATCACAATTCTTGTAGGTTTGCAATTGTTGTTTGATGGTTATAATTTACTTCAGAAGTAATTTGCTTCAGCAGTGTCTACTTAAGTGTCAGATATTTCTTTAACTGGATATTAAAACTCACTTTTATAGACTTGCCTTTATGTGATGTGGTCCTGTTATGTTTATTTTTACTCTAACTGTCTTTGAGTTTTGTTTTTTGGTTATTTTATTTATTTCATTTATTATATTTCTGTTATTTTGCCTACTTTATTTATTTTCATCTCGTTTATCTTACCCACTTTACCAATTTTGAATCACTACCTCTGTTACTTCAACCATTTCTTGCGAGCGATTCTATCGCCCTTTGTATTTGTAAAGTGTATTCTTGCTTTGTCTGTCAAAGCACTTTGTAAACCCTGTTTTTAAAAGTGCTATAGAAATAAAGTATCAACAGAGTTGTTGGATATTTTTGGTAGCAAACGTGCCAAGCGAAATTTATCTGCGATGTTCCCGTAATAGACCTTTAGTATTGCCTGATGGAGGTCAGAACTGTTGAATATTAAATGTATTTTTGCTTTGGCTTTGCTGGCTTATGAAATTGATGCGCAAAGTATTTTTCTGTTATGGAAGTCTTTGGGTGACCATGATATAATTTTTCTTTGGCGTACCATTACGCATTCATAAATGTTTCTGTGATTTGCTGTCAACCCTCAGTGATGCTTGATGTTTCTGAATGCCACTGATCTTTTGAATCAAAGCTCACATGAAAAAAAAACAAACCTTTTGAATGTTACTTATCTGATTTGACTTATAAAATTATATACATACAGGTTTATGTCCTATCGACAAGTTATCGCTTTCTTATGGCTCTCCATTCATTATGATAACGGCCTGTTCATGGCCATGTAGAACTTAGCAAACTTGGTGATTATAACATTATGACAATCAAAATAGTCCTTTAACATGAACGTCTTGCACAGTGTGTTTTTAAACACAAGTAGCGACTGATGTATTTGAAAGTAAGACTGCTGGAGTGAAGCCTTAACACCCCTAACACCCAGAATCCAGTGATCCAGACAAAAGTTGGTTGAGACAAAGCCACACATTAATATTCCACCTAGGTGTCCACTCTCACTTTGAAATGTTGGACAAGAGCCCACATAAACAAGACTGAGACTTCTGGACATCGCTCTCCCTCGTGCCCTCCTCTCCTGTTGCCTATTCATCTAACTGAACAACAGCTTTCTTTTTCAATCACACCCGGGCTTGGACGTTGCTGAGGAAACCCAAGCATTTGCTTTTCAGTATTTGCACTAAGGAGAAATGGATAGGGAAAAACACTAGGAAAAATCTGTCAGGACTGACAGCGTAAACCCAATCACCAATAGTGATGGCGTTTGTTTTACTTGTAAATTTAGGCTTATGAATTTAAATTTTTAAACATACAGTACAATATGTAACTTCTGCCGCTATAGGGGTCTCCCTATCAAAACAAAAGAAAGGGCTTTTGAAAAGTGTTGTGTGGGGAGAGCCGCCCTTCATGTAAGAGTCTGCTCTGGAAGAGATAACTGGCTCCAGAACAGAGTTTCTGGAGGAACCATGAGTAACACTAGATTCTGCTTTGAGTCAGAGCTGATACAGAAGAGAGGAGAGCTCAGAGATACATTTTTAACTTTAGGATTAAAACATTTTTTTTTAAACTCCCGTTTATCAATCTGACTGCAATAGAAACCAAGGCTGTGACCTCCATTTTCGGGTGTTTATGTTCTGTGATGCTATCTGCTGACTGGAGTTGGAGGGGAATGTTACTTTTATTGCATGAATGTCAAGGGGGAAAAGAACAGCACAAACTGGAGTCTCTAGTGAGTGCTGAGTTAACTGAGAATTTGATCAGATTTCAAAGACACAGACACAACCTTGGTGCACGCCATTGCTCTCTAGCCTACCACTAGTGATGCTAGTGACTTAGTAACGCGTTACTCTAATCTAATCTGACCACTTTTTTCGGTAACTTATTCAAGTCGCTGTGCGTTACTATTATTTTTGTCATTTTCCTCAGTAAAAAAATATATTTTTGCTTCCTTCTTGCGTGTAGGGGAGTGAGGTTGCATACGCTTCAAGTCAAGGTTGTTGTTTTTTTTTAACTTCTTTATTGAACATATCACAGACATATAATAGCTCAAAGAGGAAAGAAAATAACAATATAATACAACTACAGTCTTTTAGAAGAGAAAATTAAAACACTGAAGGACAAAACAGAAAGAAAAACAAAAAAGGGGGATTCATACAAGGTATACATGTCAGAAAGTTTTTTCAATCATCTGGCAATAATAAAAATACAGAAAGGTCAAAAGGAGGCAAGATCATGAAAAACTAGGAGTACATTTTTAAACAGTAAGAAGCAAGATATATTGCCATAGATCTGTCTTGCTATTTTACAAGAATTAATTTTTTTAAGTGATGTGAAATATAATTTAAAATCATTAATAAACCAATTAAAGGAGGGCTTACTTTTTCTCCACTTGCTACAGTGAATATGATACTTACCCATGAGAATAATTATGTTAATAATATCAGAGACATATGAATTAAGATTGCCCATATAAAAAAAGATATGAGAAGTTTCAAAGGATGGAATGTCATCAACCTTAAGGGATAGCCAGTTTTTAATATCCAGCCAAAACCTTTTGGACACAGGGCATGAAATTAAGAAATTCTGCAACCAGGTAGCCAAGTCACGTCATCTGCACGAGGACAATTCATGTGTCACACCACGTAGCGACACAAACACAAACAAGAATGGAGGGAGGACAGAGATGCGTGTTTCTAGCTGGAAATACAGTCATTATTTTAAGTTCGTGTCAGCTAAAAATTAGAATATTAAGGTTCGTTGTACACTCTGTGCTGGCGACGAAGGGTTAGAAGAAGTTGGTCGGGCGGTATGTTGTAGAGGAAATGCTGCCCTTAAACACGGTTGACTCGCCCTAGTTTCGGGCCACGATAAACAAGAACCTGTTATTATCAATGCCATGCAGCCTCACAGAACGTAGTTTTCTTCTTACCTGGAGAAGGAGTATGCAGAGATGGAGAGAAATCTGAAGGCTACGCTGAATGTTTATGTTGGTGGGGGGGGGTCTGCACCTGCTGAATTAACTAATAAAGTCACTTGGAGTGTAACTTAGTTACTTTTAAAAACAAGTAATCAGTAAAGTAACTAAGTTACTTTTTAAAGGAGTAATCAGTAATCACTAATCAGATTACTTCTTCAAGGTAAGTGTGGCAACACTGCCTACTGCTAAAGTACAGTAAACTAATGTGACTTTTTGGGTTGAATATCTGCTTGCACAGATACAAATGAACACAAATTAACCCTGTAGTGAAAATTATTAACACTATTAAACAACTACCATTGCTGATATGCAGATATGGTAACGTTTCAGCTTTGTAAAGGTTACACTTATTTGCTGATGTTCTCTCTGACTCTCCCAGATGCTTATTTTACCTGTGGATGTCTCTGGTTTAAAAGTGGTAGAAAATATTTTACATTGCAAGTACAACATTTCTTACATATTATTTTTTAAATTAGGCTTGATTTGGTTTTGCATAGGTTCAGTACATATACTGAGACTTCTTTTGATGAAACTGACAACATATGAGTTTTTCCTCCGCTGTCACCTGTGTTATATACACAGAATACCTTTTAATCTCACTTAACTTAACAACGAATAACTAGGTTTTCATCCATCAACAACTGTTTTCTTCCAATGTGTTTTCATCTCAGCTGCTACACAATCACTGGCTTGGCATCAATTAGATCAAGAGTCATCCATAGTGCTGTGAGGTATTCTGAGCCTGCTATCAATGCACAGCAAACAGCAGTGGCAAGATTGAAGGGAGCGCTTTGTTCATTCCTGGCCCCTTATAAAAAACTGTCTGAAACAATCTGGTGAACTCCACCCTGAATATGTACATGACTACACAGAAAACGTTTGGCTATCTGATGTGAGTGAATGTCCCTAAGAGCATTCATTTTGCTCATGTTTGATCACAGGGTGTGGATCATAAAGCCAATAAAGCAACAGACCCAATTAAGCTACCACAACAATTTGATAACTGTATAACAAGCAGTAGTGGAAAGTTACCAAGAACCTTCACTCAAGTACTGTAGTGAAGTACAGTTTTGAGTTACACATTTTTTTTTTTAAAACTGCACCGTTTACTCCACTACAGTATACATTTGGTACCTGCGGTATATTTGGACTCTGTATTTACGATATTTTGTACTTTGTGAGAAACATGCATGCATAAATTTTACGTGTAAGGCAGTATTTCTACACTATAGTATTGCTACTTATCTACCTTATTTAGGTAGAAGAGTTGAATATCTTGCCCACCACCAATTATGAACTGGGCAGCATAACTGCTAAAGTAATAGTTTATAGCTGTGTCTTCTTGTGATCTAATAACACCACATGGGTGCCTGGCCAATCCGAGCCCTTGCATGGCTGGCTAATCCTAGCGCTTGAAAGCAGCAAAGGGGCATGCCTAAATGCCTTGTCTTCTCTAGAGAGTCAGTCTCAAGCTCTTTCTTGTACCTGTCATTGAACTTCTAAAGTTGCAGTAATTTTAAGATGACCATGTTTTCAAACCTAAAATCCAGGACCTTTAAGTGTACCACATGTTCAAGCACATGTATGCACCATAAATCTTTTCATCGCTTGCATAGCTGAATATTTTCCATCTGTCCAGCTGGATTTGCTCCAGTGTGTCAGATTGCCAGTCCACTCCTGGGCTAATGTAAACATCAGCAACAGGATGATGAAGAATGATAATGGTTGGCATCTTCATTAGTTGAAGATCAACATCAGGGAAACACTGTCCATCCACGTCAAGTGTGAGCACTAAGCATCAATGGTATAAACAGAGTTCACCTGTTGAGTGCAACAGCTTGCAAAATAAATGACATACTCACAGAAAGTGAGTATGTCATTTATTTCGGGAGATCAAAAGGCATGGGCAAAGGGTGGAGCATGTCTTGGGGGCAGGATGAAGGACTGGGGTTGGAGGTGGGCAGCTGGAGGTCTGGCCTAGGTTCAGCAGGTATGGATGACTAATGGCCTTGGGCATTTTAACTAGGGATACACCAATACCATTTTTTTCAAACCTAGTACGAGTATGTGTATTTTCATGTGTATGATGCGAGAACCGATACCAATATTTTGACCACAAAAATAGCTATTAGGTTACAGATGCACTGAATTGGAAAACAGGATTTATTTTCTTCTCTGCTTGTTACAACAAATTATAATCAAATTTAATAAATGTATATATATAATAATAAATATAAATAATCATAATTTCCTGTGTCAACAAGGATAAGCCTCGACATTGGCACTGTCTTCGCATTTGACAAAATTAAACTTGGAATAATATCAATGAAATTTTACAAATTAAACAATGAAAGCTATTACACAGTTAACACAGTCACCTTAATATCTCAATTAAACTATTGCACAGTCTCCACATTTGAATCAGTGTGATATATATTGAAGTAGCGTAGTAGTTGTATCAGCATCTGCATGTAATCAAGAACTGACTGTCAAATCAAATAAACAACATTTCAAAAACATTTCGACAATATTTATTGTCACTTAACATTTAATTATACAGATATATAATACTGTAGATATGTATTATTGTCTTCTCTCTTTAAAGAAAAGAAGGACTGCATTTAAACATATAAGTAAAAATAAATAAAATATCTTTTCAAAAATTGTGCATCTTAGAATAAAGTACTTAATTTTTTGAAAAATAATATTTCTGTTTCTGTTTCCCATTAAAAAAGATTTCAG
>CAEMYA010000215.1:446017-456484 GCA_903131615.1 Diplodus sargus
TGCACCGGCCCCTTCTGAACCCTCCAGCGAGTGGTGAGCTCACCGGAGGGCTATCTATATATATCTGTATATTATATCTGTCTCCGGCTCACTCGTCTCTCTGTCTTCTCTCCCTACCGCTCACTTGTCTTTTCGTCTCTCACTCGCTTCTCACCTCTTTCATCTGGCTGTATTCAGTCACAATGTTTATCGCCTGGAATGCACATATTTGATTGGCGGAGTAGCATCACGTGGGAGGGCTTAACTCGCATGAAATTGGTCAGTGGGTGTCCTGATCCGCTCAACCAGTATGGGTCAAAATAGAAGCGCCCTGTCAAAATTTGAATTACTTCAGTAATTTACTGACTATAGGTCAATATACGACCGAGTCTGGGTCTGGACTCAGACAGTGGTCCGCCTGTCCAAAATGACAACAAGAAATGACAAGCCACCCTGTAAGGCCTAATGCAATAAAGTGGTATTGGTGCATGGCATTGGTGAATTTTTGTGAGTACGAGTACGAGTATGTAATTGCAGTATCGGCCCGATACCCAATGCCAGTATCGGTATCGGTGCATCCCTAATTTTACCTCCTGAAAACTGTTCACTTAAAGTCAGAATAACCATGAAAAATGAAATATATCTAAACAATCACAGCATAGCCTACCAGACGTGGACAACAGTAACAGTGTGATATTTGAGTTTAATTAAAATGCTGCTTTTGGCCAAACCACGTCTCAGTGTGAGCCTTGTTTTGTTGTACTGGATGAACTCTTTCTGCAGAGAGAGGAGTTGACTCAGCTCAGTATTGTTTCCCTCGAGCTGGAGCCCAGTTCTGTCCAAAGAGTACGTAACTAACATTGCCCTGGCCCATCCCTCTATCCGTCTTTCCTTCTCTTTCTTTTTGTTTCATGCCAACACCCTATATTGTTTATATGGCTACTTTCAAAGGCGGTTTCCGTGGCGACAATGTGACCCCTGCTACTGTCGAGCTGGTCTTCAGTAGCAGATCTGATTGATGGCTGAGGGCCGGCCATAAAGACAATCTGCTGTTGCCAGATTAGGCCAGACAAACATGGCCCCAATTGCTGACGAGCCGGGAAAGATTGTTTACAAGGGAGCTTTCCACCATTTTCTGCCCACAGTTTTACACACATGTATCCTCTTAGCCTTTAATAAGTGTAGAAGATTGAAAAGTATCAGCTACCCAGTGGGACACAAGCTTGTTGAAAATTTACCAATGACTGTATATTTAAAACAAATTTGACTTGATGCATATTTACTCCCCACAGTAATTATACATTTGTGTTTTCCCCCTACTGCTGCTCCAATTTCATATGACGTTTCAAAAATTAAGGTGCAGTATATTTCACATGAAAATATGCATCAACTTAATTTCAAGTTTGTTCTAAAACAAAGCAGCTGGATGGGACAAAAAAAAATTGTGACTGTGTTTCAGTCCTATCCTCTACTGCTCTGCTGGGCTTGGTCTTCTGGGAAAAGCCCTCAGCCTCTCTCTACATGTAGGTCACTGGCCTTTTGTGTGCAACGATGTGAGCCCACCAAGTGTTTGACGTGTCATACCACTCTTACAATCCCTATGTTGTCATGGAAATACACTGGGTGGGCAGTGGCAGCAAAGTTACAGTCGAGGGAAGAGTGAGCAAAAGGAGGAGTTCAATTAGCCCAGCCTCTTTTGTTAGCTTCTGCCCACTGCAGCCAAGTGTGCTGATTAAGATAGCTCTGACCAAAAGCATTTGTTGACTTCAGACAAAAAGCAGTACAGATAACTGAAATAACCAGGAAAAACCAAAGCACTATTTATCAAACAGGAGCCTCGTTAACAACCGCAGCTCTTTGCTGAGGTCAAAACACATGGGCTAAAGATGTTGTGTGAGAGAGTGTGATGAACAATCATAAAAATAACAAAAACCTGAATGTTCCTCCCCTGAATGCTCAGTCAGTTGTTCATCTACTGAACTGAAGTATGCTGAGCATAGCGTTGACTTGGAACCAGTAAAAGAGCTCTGAACTGTTTGCACACATGCTCAGGGCTTGCAGTGTAAAGAAACACTCTGTATGCATCAACACACATACAGAACTACCCCACTTTCACTCCAGCCTTCAGATATGCTGCTGTTATGTCTGTACATATGATAAGACAGTAAGCATTAATCCATCTAAGCATGCGTTTTGGGAGACCAAGGACACCTTTAGTAAATTTTGACTTTTGCCTTCTATATTTTCACAGGGGAAGTCTTCCAAATGTTCTATGTCGTTAAGTAGGTCAGGGCTGCGTCACCATGTTTTGTGAGCGTGTTGCTCTGGGATGCACAGAGAAATGTCTTAATATCCCCTCCCCTGCATTCCTCTTAACTGCCGCTTTTTTATGACCCAGTTCACTGGACTGAAGTTGACCCACTCCAGCACATCCCTGTTTTTTTTTTTTGTTTGTTTTTTTACCAGCAGTCAGGTTTACAGGTTCAGTTCACAGAAATGTTAATATTGTTCTGTTCTTTCTAACAACTTCACAGTACATCACAATATTTTTTACCCTTCATTTGGAGTTGTCACCGTTGCCACTCACCTGGCAGATCAAATTCCAGCTCTTAAGCTGCTAAGTGTTTCACTGCAAATCTATGAGAGATAGTGAACCTATACATGAAGCAGTAGCCTGACAGCTGAAAAGTTCTGTTATAGCCACCAAAAATGTACCACTAGGAATTTTTGAAACTGTCTCAATTTAATATTGATGCCACTACATGACCTACATTTCCCAGCTAAATTGCTCCTTAAAAGTCATAAAATTAAAACTGTTTTTATGGTTGAGTGCTGAGGATTAAGGGAGTCATAGTCTGGGGGTATACAGCAGCAGACACTTCTGTATTGCCAAAACAACAACAGGCTTATAAACAGACTGGGGGAGTAACAGAATACATTTAATGGGATTACTTAATTAGAATGCAACAAAAGGTAACTGTATTCTGGCAAGGTTACAGAAAAAATATGCAATTAGATTACAGATACATTTAGTAAAAACATTTTTAAATGAAATACTATTCTGTAACCATGCGCGTGTGCACACATGACAACTCTTCTTAAGTTTTACACAACATCACTCTGGTCTAGAGTGAAACCAAATACAAGTTCTTACAAAATACATGTTTATGTACTATGATTAAAGAAAAGTCATCTCATCGATATTTACTTTTGCATGTTTACTTACCAATGTTTGGTATTTAGGTAAGCTGAAACAGGTAATTAGTTAAACAGGTTTTTAACAGGTAATTAGTAACTGTATGAAATTAGTTTTTAAAGTAGCCCTTCCAACCATCATTACTAGGTAACAAGGGCTGTCAAGCAAATACATTTTTTTAATCTAATTAATTACAAGCTTTGTGATTAATCGATCGAAATTAATCGCATTTTCCATAAGCATTTAACAATATTTGAATGTAAATGCATTTAGGTAGATGAGCATAGCAATGGATACATGGACATTCCAAACTTTAAAAGCAGGTGATATTTCAATTTTTAAGTTCTCCAATTGGTATGAAAATTCCTTGCTGCATTAATTGCACAAAACAGTTCTCCTATCATCAGTTCCATCTGGGCATTTTCTGAAGCTCCACTCAAGTACCTGACGATGTTTGATTGACTTCAATAGAATCTGTGACTTTTAGGTCATCCACCAAGCTTGGCTTCTGGTTTGATAATAAATGCGGATTTATGGTTGCAAATTTGCTCCATGCAGAGGTGACACTGTAACCTAAGGAAGGGGCCTACATTGTAGTGAGCATTTATACATGTGCATGTCTGCATTGCTGCTGGTGATGAATAGATTGTCAGCTGACTTTGACACCAACTCTTTCGTCTCACAGCTGTGTCTCTGGGCTGGAGAGAGCAGACAGGCAGAATGTCTGCACTGAGAGCTCCGTGTAGACCAAGCTTGAGTGACTTGGTTTCAGTAAGCAGGGTTTTGCCCACGGGCTGCTCATTAAAGGGCAGCCTGCTTTTTGGACTTACAGCCTGTCCACTCTCTTTCTCGCCCAGAGACACTCCGGCAGAGCAGCAGCCAGCCAGTCAGGAGAGAGTGCAAATACTCAATTACTGATATTTCAGATCAAAATCCCTGTTAACATCACCGCTGCTAAGCACCCGGAAAATGCAATGCAACGTGTAGTTTTATAACTAGCTAACAAGCTAGTCTTGCATAGTCAGACCTATTTCCATCATGCTTTATCAGTGTTGGAGAAGATTTAGCCGCATAAAATTCTCATTCTGGCATTGGCTTGTATGTATTCTTTTAAACCAAGCACAATAAGGGCTGCAGTGGATAAACACCTTTGACAACTGCATAATCATTTGACGTTGGAGTCAATGCAGATTCTACCCTTTCCCAGTAGAGACAAAAGCCAGATGTAAGCTGGAGTTCATGGATTTTTTGTCCAGTGTAAAAAGGGGCAATAAAAACATGGAAGTACAAAAGATACTCAAGCTGAAATTTCTGGAAATTAAATTGATGTACCCAACTTTTTTGTAGATCATATTTAGAGACAATTTGAAATGATGCACAGGGTGTGAATGTTGATGTGCTAGCCCTCGCGTACACCAGGTCATATCCTGGTGTGCCACCACTTTGTTTGGCAAATCAGCGCTTTTGTTTACACTGAACTTACTTTTCTGTTAGTCATTGTTATCACCTAGCACCTACCACCATGATGAAGTTTTTTGAATGTGTCAACCTTTGTTTTGAGGGCTTCTGTGCTGCAACTGCATTCTTTATATACCACTAAAGATTTTCAATAGGGTTAAAATCTGGTGACTGAGAATGTCACTCCAGGATATTCCAGGATCTATTTCTCAACCAAGCTTGGTTGATTTGGAGGTGTGCTTAGCATTGTCTTGCTGGAGAGTCCAATGATCACCAAGGTTCAATTTTACAACAGAAGACATCACATTCCTCCAAATAATGGCCTGGTATTTCTGAGAATCCATGATGCCAGTGACTGAGGCTAGTTTTTTCTAGTTCCTGCAGCAGAAAAACATCTACACATCATCCATGACTCACCTCTATGCTTGATCATGGAGATTTTATTCTTCTGGTCGTAAGCCTGGCATTTCTCACGCCAGACATACCATGGTCCATGTGTCCAAACAGTTCCAGTTAAGGTTCATCAGTCCATGGAACTGTCTCCCAAAACTCAGCAGTCTTATCCATATGCGGTCTACCATTGATGTTCCTTGTGGTCAAGAGTGGAGTGTGTCTTGGAGTCCGGCCATGAAGTCCTTGTTTATTCAGTGCTCGTCTAATAGCTGCCACTGAAGCACTTGTGGCAGCGCCTATATGAAGGAGTGGCTCAGGTAAAGTTCAGGAGAAATCCCCTGACTTGGATAAGACTTGGAGATGGTGGTGGGTGGAACCAGAAGCGTGTGGCCATTCTGCCTGATTTGGTGGTGAACAGTGGGTCTTGTGGGAAAGCAAGGCGCGCTTGTCTCTGGTGTATGAACGATAGGATGGGTTCGTGAGGGTTTAGGTATGGGTTTAATTGGAACAGGAAAATGGGATGAGAGAGGCCAAAGTGGTCAGTCCACCTCTTTATAATCCAATTACATTTTTCCTTTGGCAATGGGAATATCTGAAAAAACAGTTTTCTTACAAACAAACATTGTTGGTCACGTTCCCTTTAAAAAGTAATTAGTTATAGTTACTAGTTACTTCTCCCAAAAAGTAACTGAGTTAGGAACGGAATTACTCCAATATAAAAGTAATTAGTTACCAGGAAAAGTAACTCTTGTGTCTCTTTCTTTTCTTCCCCTAATGAGCTCGGCATTGATTTTAATGTACTCTGCATCTATGTATTTAGAAAATGTCTTTCTGCATTGCGGACCGGCACCTGCTCTCCCTGGTATTTAGCCTATAAAGGAGTCTGGGTCAGCTGTTGATAACGGGAGCAAGTTCTCAACAACATACCTGCCTGTCATTGCATTCAGTTCAGTCTGTGTCACAAGTTTTATTGAAGCTGGAGCAGAAACATCCAGCTTTAGCTGCTCGGACGGCTCTGTGTCCTTCTGTGTTAGCGGAGCTCACGTTAGCCACACCTGCTATCATCATCAACAGTCAACAACAGAGTTTTTGGCCACTAGTGTTGTAGAAGCGCATGCAGTTGAGAGATGCTTCATTAGATTAGAGTTGCTTAAAATGGACGTGGACAGAAGAGGTTAAAGTAGTGGCTGTACTTCCACTTTGAAAACGTAAACTTTCCCTCTGGACTCGCCATTTCTGCAGCTCACCTCTTCTAGTTTGTGTGTGCAAGGCTGTGTGGTTTGTGTGTAAACCGAACACAGCCTCTGATTGGCTAACGAACTCTCACTCTACCTTAGAGAGCCAATCATCACCTCTGCGGTTGTCCTGCCCCTCCCTCCTGCCTCACCGGAGAAAAGTAAAGCAGCCCTGCTGCTCCGGTGGCTGAAAGCCAAGTCGGATGACAACAGCTTCAATGAGAAACTTCAATTTGTAACACGCCACATTTTATAGTCGGTAACGGTAACAGCATTGTAACGATGGGAAAAGTAATTCATTAGATTACTCCGTTACTGAAAAAATAACGCCGTTAGTAACGCCTTATACTTAAACGTCGTTACTCCCAACACTGCAAACAAAGAAATGAGACATAGGCTTAAGCTACTCACCATGTACTTACTTTTGTTGTTTCCTTCCAAAAAAGTTACGAAGGAAGGCATGCAGGGAAGTTTGTTTGACAATGGAATTGCTTGCCCTCTGTTGCATTAAAAATCTAGAGTTTAAAGTTTAGACAGAAAAGGAAGCAGGCATTAGAGACTCAGGTTTCCAAATACAAAAAAATCCCCCAACTGTTGGTCAATCATGATCATCAAGAGTTGCATTGTCGATTTAAGGAGCACATTAAAGTGTTAACACTGATGTTTAATTAATGATAGGGTATGTGTTCAGTATATTTTTGTTTGAGCTTACAAAACAACCCCACTGACAGACAAGCTGGTATTAGCCAACTATTTAATGCATTGATGCGCTTTAAGTTTTAAGTAAGTTGAGTAATTGTATCGTAGCCAATGGGACTTGTTTCAGTCTCTTAAAGGCGTTTCACCTCTCATCCAAGAGGCTTTTTCAGTTCTAAGTAACTGTTCACTAACAAGACCATGCCATAGTTTAACGTTAAGGTATTTTATCTAAATTGGATTTGGGGAAGGATAGGAAAAGGGCGTCAGGGTTGTTGAATGAGGGAAAGGGATTTGATTTTGGGGGATGAAGGAAAGGGGGGGTTGCAGAGTGGCTGGACCATCTATGAACCGGGGAGGTTGAGATTCAGAGTGGGGGCACATCTCGATAGGTGCACATCTTGGTTGCCGTGACTTCATCATCCCCCAAAAGGTATTACTGGGCTATTACTGCAGAAATAGCATTCATTGTCTGGAGGCAGTAGTGGCAGCGCCTATGCGAAAGGAGTGGCTAGAGTAAAGTTCAAGAGAAATCCTTGACTTGGATAAGACCTGGCAGGGATGGTGGTGGAACCAGAAGGGTGTGGCGACTCTGCCTGATTTGGTGGTGAAGAGTGGGCCATGGCATGCTTGTCTCTGGTCATATGATAGGATGGGTTCATAACGGTTTAGGTATGAGTTTAATCTGAACAGGAAAATGGGAGAGAGAGAGATCGAACTGGTCGGTCTTACTTTGTATGATGTTGAATCTGAGGGTGTCTTGGGGGTGGATGGAGATATCTGAGAACAATGATTAGCCCTCTGCAGGGGCTGAAGGAGATTGCAGGCCTGCTGCGGCAGGCTGTGTGGTGACGTCATCAGTGCGCCCAAGTGTTTAGCGGCTGAGGTGGAGGTCGATGTGGAGGCTGTAAGCAACAGGGAATGCTGGGTTTGTGCGTGTGGCCGGGCGTCCGCTTCCGGGGTATGGGGGCTCCGTCGGGACAAACCGGACGAGCGCTATAGTGACGCCTTTTGAGCGAAGTTGTCCCGGGAAAATCTGAGTTCAGGTGAGCTCAGGGGGAGGGGGAAATAATCAGGATGATAAACTGGCGCAGAGCAGATATGAACTCTGAAGATATGAAATGTAGTTGTGTGTCATACAGGTGATTGAAATACTATGTTTCATATTGTGTGATTGCTGTTTTTATATCATCTGCCTATTTTTACCCTTTATTCTGATGATGAATTATTGTGTGACATCCCTGCATATTTTGGTTCAGTCCATGGGGGTGTGGTTACAGGTTTAAAAGCTGGCTGCTGAATCCTGGTGGGGGGTGTTGAGGCTGAGACCTAAAAGGAGTAGGTACTATTGAGCTGTGAAAACTAAGTGTTGGTATTAGTTGTTTGTTTGTTTGTTTTGCTTGTTTTTGTTGTTTGTGCTTGGCATTTTGCACTTATGGATCCATTGGGGGCCACTTTCACTTCTGAGTGGCGGTGTTTGGCATGGCGAAAATAAAAACATCTTTGCACTAAAGTGCTATTGTGGTTAGACCATTTTTTTTTGTCAAGCGAATTGGACCTTCAAGCGGCCTTTCTGACACCGGCTATCAGATGGAGTACAGCAGGGAAGACTGCAACATCTGTGCGGGTGAAGTGACGTTGGTGTTGTCTGGCTGGTACCGCTGGATGTAGAGCAGTGGATGATGTGCTGCTGGGAGCGTGAATCATGGAGCGCAGGTGTGGTGGCTGCCTGGCTGGCGGTGCCTGTGTGGAGGTTATCACAGATGGAGGAGATTCAGAGATGATGGAAGAATCGCCAAAGAAATCATCGGCCGAAGGATTAAGGAACAGCCCTTGATCTATTTGGAAGGTGGTAAGGTTTTAAAATTTTGAATGCCAGAACTTGAGATTAACGGAAGACAAATGGTTAGGCTCGCCTATATAGGTTGCACAGGTGAGAGAATAGGGGAGTGACATGGTCCAGCTCCTGAACTTCAGTTATAATAACGTCATGAGAGGTTACAGGCTTTTAAACTTTGTGTGTGAGTGTCTTTACAGAATAGTTAAGGACACGTGTGAGTTTCAGAGTCGTTTCTGGACTATTGACCCAACTGGCCTTCATGTGGGTTGCTAGTGCTAGTGTCCAGTTGTGAATGATTATTAAGCTGTCTGGGGAGGGAACTCAGTTCTGCATTCTAGGTGGGTGATAAGTTACAAGTTTCCTTTTCAGTGCCTCATGAAATGTGTACAGGAATACCGGCAGACTTTCCAAACGCTCCATTCCAAAACACCAACTTGACGTTCAGAATCACCTGTCAATATAAGACCAACCAGCAAGTATTAAGGTACTCGAGCTAGTGGGCAATGTCCTTTAGCATCTGCAAGCCTATGTATTTGAAAAAAGCATTATTTGAATAAATCCAAATAATGCAATCATCATACTGAAAACTTCTGCAGGATTTTCTAATTGGCCCTAAAGTCACATTTCTTTTTCTAATTAATTCATGTAAATATAACAACAAAAAATATGATAATAATTTCAAAATGAGACAATAATTAAAATAAAAGAAATTACAACATGAACAATTATAGCATTGTATTTGACACAAAGTGTGAGAGTAAATTACCTTTAATTACTGCTTACTGTTTTTACAACACCCACTACACATGCCCCCTTAAAAACAGATGTTGCCCAGATATCTTGTACTCAAAATGAAACTTACTATGGTTATCAGTAGCAAAGTAAATACTCATTCCTTGCCAGGCATCTTAACCCTTATGAACATTTTGACACTCACCAACTCTGAGATTAAACATTTTAACACTTACTGGCCATTTATAAACAGTGGCGTACCCACTTAAGAGTAAACCTACTCCTTGTTTATACAAATTGCATTTAACACAAACTGAATATACTGTCCATAGCATCCTGTGCTATAAAATCTTACTTTAAAAGCAATAGCTTTCCGTTTACACACCCAACCTTTACTGCATCATATACGTTCTTGTCTAAACAGTCCTCAAATTGTTGGCTCACCTGCTAGGTATCTCAAACAGTTCCTCAAATAAGTGTATAAATGTATTCTATTGTGAGAAAAAAATTTTTTTTTGTTGGAACAGTCCATGAAATATATGAATGTGTATGAGATAACTATGTGTATGAGAATATATTTCTAAGTATTTCTATAATTTCATAGGTTCTGAATGTTTTAAAAGAAGTTGAAAGTAATTCTTATTACGTGTGAGAGTTCATGACCTTTACTGCATGACCTTTAGTGCTGTAGGATTTTGGCCTTCTCGTCAGCTTCCCGTTTGTTGTGTGGGCAGATTATGCTTTGTACATGCTGTGTGTTTGTGTTAATAAAGCTCTTTCTTTGAATAAACAACATCTTCCTGGCAAATGTTCCTTTCCTCAATAAATGCATTCATGTCCTTGATGATATCATAAATATATATAAAAATAAACACATAAATAAATAAATAAATAAACATATATATATATATATATATATATATATATATATATATATA
>CAEMYA010000215.1:457080-490435 GCA_903131615.1 Diplodus sargus
TTTTCGCCCGTCTGGACGGGGCCTGAGTGAGGATATTCAAGCAAGCCCACACATTCTCTGGTTTCGCTGCTATTAATATGCAAATTAGAGCCGTTCGCACCTCCGGGAGCTCCACATACATCATGGTTCGTTTCCGACAATTTGTGACACATTGAACGCGGCGTTTGCAGGCTGTAAATTGTCGTTAACTGCTGAAAATTAGGGAGATTTTCGGGCGTTTACGGGGGCTAAAATCCCATTCATGCAGTGCCAGGTGCGAATGGGCTCGTTGCAGCAGGTAAATGACAGCGTCATCAACTCCCAAGTGGGGCTGGTAAGCAAATTGCAGAGGGTCTAGCAGGGCTCTCACCTGCGGCCTTAGGTTGGCCAAGACCAGTCTCTCCAGCACCTTCATCACATAAGATGTGAGGGCCACTGGTCGGCAGTCATTGAGGTCCAATGGTGTGGAATTCTTTGAAACAGGAACCAGGCAGGACGTCTTCCAAAGCTCTGGTATTCTCTCCTGACCCAGGCTCAGGTTGTACAGGTGTTGTAGGACAGGAGACAGCTGGCTGGCACATGTCTTCAGGATCCTGGGGCTGATACTGTCAGGGTCTGCAGTCTTCTGCTGGTGGAGTCTCTCCAGCTGTCTCCTAACCTGGCCTGCAGTCACAGTCATGCGGGGGAGGGTGCTGGTGTCTTGAGTGGAGGAGGAGGAGGAGAGGTGCTGCACAGGAGAGCTCACATCAGGGGAGTGAGGGGGGAGGGGAGGAAGCATTTGGGGCAGCCGGGGTGATTTCCTCCGAAATCATATTTCCTCCGAAATCACCGCAAGCAAGCACGCCATTGTGCATCTAGTTTGTGGATCATGTACACCATATACGAAAAGTACAAAGATGTAGCTTCTCCTCGTTCTTCATACGCCATCTTTCTCAAATGCCGAGGCAGCTGGTGACGTAACAAGATCAGCCGGAGGTGGCTCTGTTATCACTTGTTGAAATGGGTACAGTGCCACCAATCGTACCGGGGTATGACATGCTTCGGCCAGTAATTCGATTTTCTCACCGGCATGTATACTCGGACAATTGCAGTTTTCTGATTGTGCAGCATAG
Source organism: Diplodus sargus (assembly GCA_903131615.1). NCBI lineage: Eukaryota > Metazoa > Chordata > Actinopteri > Spariformes > Sparidae > Diplodus > Diplodus sargus. Next base: position 458,172 of record CAEMYA010000215.1, read on the forward strand.
TCGAACTATGGCTGTAATCTGACTAAGCTGTGCATGTAAACACACTGACTATGTCTTTATACTTACTTATACAAAATACCGTCATCATCCAGTGTCAGTCTCTCCCACTCACGCATTAGCTGTCTGGTCTCCTTACTGAATGATTTTATCTACTGACTTCCGAGCTTTGCACCCGCCACCATACACTCATCAACATTTTAGAGCTAGGAACTCCAGTTTCCCAGAATGATAGTGATAGTTCTTCTCAGACTCAGTGAGTGTGCGTTTCCTGCCTGCTCCTGATAGAAAACTGCACCAAGGCCCTGATTGGATGCATCTGTACGCAGGACGAAAAGTTTGTTGAAATCTGGGAATGCAAGGATTGGTGGCTTAACCAGACAGTTTATTATTATTTTTTATTTGGAGCTGCAATATGATTTGATAAACACGATTGTGTCATCAAGGTATGGAATACAAATCTGCCTCAAACCTTCAAGGCAGTTCTCTATACATCGCTGGAAGGCAGCAGGCGCATTCATTAGGCCAAATGGTACCCTAATCCACTCATATAGACCCCAAGGAGTTACAATAGCAGTCAGCTGTCTGCTCTTCTCCGCCATGAAGCCTTGATGATAAGCCTTCCCTTGGTCTAACAGGGAGAACCAGGAATTTCGTCCCATGCCATCCATGATGTCTTGTACTCTTGGAATCGTCTGGTGGTCCGGGATAGTTTTCCTGTTTACCTCACGATAGTCAACACACAAGTGTAAGCTCCCACACTTTTTGCAGACACAGACTACTGGAGATGCATATTGTGACTTTGACTTTGTCACCCAGCCTTGTGCAATCAGATCATGCAGATAGTTCTTCATCTCTGGGTACAGTGGTTTGGGCACAGACAGGTATGTTTTTGCAACAGGCTCAGCTTCTTCTAGTGAGATGGAGAGCTGTAACCCAATGTCATTTTCTGATTTAGACAAAGAAGCTGAGTCATCTTTTAACATCTTTCGTACCACTTTCCTTTCAGGCTCAGGGAGATGACTTAAGTCATCTGGAGGGTCCCATTTATCACTGGAGAGTTTATCTTCCTCTACATCCACATTACTCACTGTAGTAAAAGGTGTTGGATGGGGTGCTCAAAAGCAGAGGCAGGATACACAGTTTGGATGGGTTGCACTGTTCCAGTTATTGTTCTCCAAGCTAACACAATATCATGGTCTGTGGGGTTCTGTACATTAACAATGATGAATGGCTTTACTCCCTCTTTCAGTTTCACAAGAGCGTCACAGAATTCAAACCCCTCTGTCCACTGTGGGTTTACATCAGGCTCAACTAGTAGTGTGATGGCTTTGTGGAAGGGAGATGTCTATACATGGCAATCAACTTTCACTGAAGAGTGCTTAGGTACGTTCAGTTTATCTTTCGTAGTCTTAACTATGAACTCAAGTGTCTGTTCAAGCATTTACTTGTTCCACACAGGCTTGGACATCATTCGTCTCAAAACCAGGGAAGGCTGCTGCGACAGTCTGGATCAGCTGGTGCTTGTCAGTTGTGTTGGGCTGTATTAGTTCTCTGCCAACAATGAGTCCTATCACATTTGAGCCAATGATGGGTCGAGTCAGGCTGGCACCTTTCATGACGAGTGTAGGGACAATAACTTCTGTAGTTGGGGCTCCATTAGAGCAGTGGTTCTCAACTGGTGGGTCCCGACCCAAAAGTGGGTCGCAGACCTGTTCTGGGTGGGTCACGGACAGCTGGTCAAAAAAAGTAAATAATATTTAATGCGCATCTGATGCTTGACATGTCTTTTATTTTTGAAAAATGATTTATTTTGAAAGGCACCCGTCAGAAACGTGCAGCCGCCTAGGCGCGGTAGCCATGGCAACTGCCATTTGATTGACGCTCACTGTCTGTGTTGCAATGGCGAAGCGTAAATATGACCCGGTGTATTTAAAATGCGGATTTTCGTACATTGAGGATAATAAGGGACAGAAACCCCAGTGTGTTATATGTAGTGAAGTGCTTGCAACTGAGAGCAGGAAACCATCGAAACTGAAGCGCCATTTGGATACTAAACATCCTGCATGTAAAGACAAGCCGGTGGAGTTTTTTCAAAGACAACTCCAGAAGCTGAGGACTTCACAGAAGTGTCTGACAGCGTCTTGCTCCAAACAAGAGGAAGCTCTCCGTGCCTCTTACCACGTAGCTCACCGTATTGCGAAGGCAAAGAAACCATGCTATTTTGTTGGTTTATGTGAGACACATATTGGATGGTGATTTGCAGGAACAGTTTCTCTGCAGCAGAGATCTCCCTACCACTACAAAGGCAGAGGACATTTTCAACAGTGTGGACTTGTATTTGAGCTCAGTGGGCCTGAGCTGGGAATACTGCGTGCGAATCACGACTGATGGTGCGGCTGCCATGACCGGGAAACATTCCGGTGTGGTGAAGCAAATTCTGGAGAGAGCACCGAATGCGACGTGGAACCACTGCTTTTTGCACCGTGAAGCGCTGGCGGCCAAGGATATGGTGCCGGAGCTCGACGAGGCTTTGAAAGATGTCATCAAAGTGGTGAACCACATAAAACGGAGTGCAAAAAACAGCCGCTGCTTCTCAAAGCTGTGTAAAGACTTGGGCTCCGAGCACATCCAAGTGTTGTATCACTCAGAAGTCCGCTGGCTATCGCGGGGTAAGGTGTTGTCACGTTTTTATGAACTTAAAACAGAAATCGCCTCCTTCCTCTCAGAGAATAACTCCCCATATGCTGAACTGTTTGACAACGAAATCTGGCTGCCACGAGTTGCATATCTTGCTGATGTGTTTGAGCACCTCAACGCATTAAATGTGTCTATGCAAGGAAGAGGACACAATATTTTTGAACAGTCCGACAAAATCGCTGCGTTCCAGAAAAAGATCAAACTGTGGGTAAATCATTTATCCAAAGACAGAATGGACATGTTTCCCAGTGCTTGCCATGAAGTACAGCAGCTGGACACTGCGGCCAAAAATGACTTGAAAAAAACCCTCAGTGCACATCTTACTAAACTTCGAGCTCGGTTTGACAACTACTTCCCTGAGAAATACAGAGATAATGATGCTTGGATACGCGACCCCTTCCGCATCGACATGGAAAGCATCACGTTGCCGAGCAACGAAGAGCATCAGCTGGTGGAGCTGTCATGTGACCAGACAATGAAAAAGAGATTTGGCGAGGTAACCCTTCCCCACTTCTGGTGCAACGATGTGATGAGTGAGTATCCATCCCTCGCGACTCTTGCAGTCAAAACGCTCCTACCATTCAGCACAACCTATCTGTGTGAAAGTGGCTTTTCCACCATGTTGCAGCTCAAATCAAAGCAGAGAAACAGACTGGACACTTAGCATGATCTGAGGGTAGCTCTGTCTACTGTCCTCCCAGACTTTGAAACTCTCATCAAGAATAAACCACATGCCCAGCTGTCTCACTGACTTCCCCAAATGACAGGTTAGGTGAATAGATCTTGCTTTGTAGATCTTTAATTATTGTTTGATATTTATTTTATAATTTTCTTTTTTCTTTTTGTCCATGCAGTTGTAATGGTCCTCCTAAGTTCCTTATTATTTCTGAATAGGCCTTCATATAAGTGAAATATATAATTTTGTGGCCATAATTACTTTGTGCACTTTTGATTATTTTATTCACTTGTCATGGTATTCCTCATGTGGCCTGAATGCAGGGACCTTGTTTGTTTTGTGGGTCTTGTGCAATTGTTGATATTCACTTTTGTCTGCATGCAGTTGCATGGTCCTCCTCCTTCTGCATGTGCTTTGAATGCAGAGATAGATGTCAAATATCTCATTTTGCTGGTATCCATTTTGATACTTCATGTTTGATACTTATTTCATTCAATTCTGTACGCAGTTGTCATGGTTCTCTGGTGTTTTGAAAGGCACTTTGCTCAATAAAAATGAGTATATTTATGTTAAAGACTTGAGTTTTCAAAGGCTTTTAAAAAAAAACATTTGCGTAGTTTGAAGGACTATAAAAGTGGGTCGCGACTTAATGACCATGGGAAAATGTGGGTCCCAGAGTGAGACCAGTTGAGAACCCCTGTATTAATGCACCCCAATAATAGTCACATTGACCAAAAACGGATCTAATCTAACAAGTCTTACCCTCTTTGTTCTCGATCGACTCCGAGCTGAACTCCTCACAGCTTCAGCCTGCGATGGAAGATCTGGTTGTTTGTACCTGAAGCTCCTACGTACTATCTCTATCTTACAGGCAGCTGGAAAACAATTAAATGAGAGTGGTATGAATAAAGAAAACGTAAGTCACAGTAAAATTAAACAAGGAAGGAGAAAACAGTAAACGTTGCTTACACACGATGGCATCATTATCGGCATCATGTAAATCTGGACTTGCAGACATAGCTCCGAGCTAATAGGAGGTCACAGCCTCGTTATGAGGTGAGGTTAGTCTGTGAGAACCAAATACTTGCAGCACTAAACCGCTGTGTCCCTCTGTGGCAACGAAGCGACCTCCGTCGGCGACACTCTCCGTGGCGGCCCGGCAAAGCTCCTCCCGTCAGCGCAGGCCTCCTCTCGACAATGGCCGTGCCGCTAACCAGCTCCTGCTAGCTAGCTTAGCTCCGGCTAGCTAGCTTAGCTGAACTTGCTTAGTGATAAAACACGAAACTGACGGACACACACAGTCCACTGTTAGCTGCTCGACGCCATTAACTCTCCGCTTTTTCCTCGTCACTCACACTCTGGTCAACCCGGAAGTGTAAAAACTCTTAAAGGTCATGAACTCTCACACGCAATGAGAATTACTTCTTTTAAACATTCAGAACCCATGAAATTATATTTTAATGTCACACATTCACACATGTCACAAACAGAAATTATTTATACATTTTAATATCTTATTTATCTCAAAACATTTCATGCAAATTTTAACTTCTTAACAACTGGCGTTTTATCTTTAACTTGGTCTCAGGAGAGAGAAAAAAAGAAAACATAATCTTTTTACTAGGGCTGTCAAAGTTAAGTTAATACCTTTTAGAAAAAGGTCAACTGGGGTAAAACTCCCCCTGCTACTTTTGCATCTTGTACCGCAAAACTGAGCTGTTTATACAAATCTGTTTTCAGAACTTTTTTCCTGATAGTGGCACCTGAGAATTTGTCTCATCGTTGGTATTGTAAGGTTAGTTTTCCCTTCTAGGTAGGTCCGGAGTTGCATGCCAGGAGCAATGAATCTTGTCACAGCACCCACTATCTCCACATCTGGGAAACCCTTGCCCAAACCATGTTATATCTGGCGGGCTAGTTTGGAAAAAGCAACAGTCTTTCTGCCCAGGCTCACCAATTTGTCCAGATATTTTAAAATCCTTATGCCACTAGGGGGAGTTTGAGGGGGGATTGATGAAAGAGCTGCCATCTTGTTGTACGTGGTGGTTATCTGTGCTGTACTTGCAAGTTTCTCACCCTCATTTTGTTTTTGAATCATTGACAGCTTATTTTGTAGGGCCTCCGTTTCTCTGATTAATTTAGTCTGCTCCTCACTCTTCTCTTCTGCTTGACTTTGCTGTGTATCCTGCTCAATGTGATGCTGTGCTTGTTCACTTTCCAGCTGTAGCATGGTAGCTTCTTCACCACATTGAGACACACTTGGAGAAGCCTCACCAACCATCTGACATTTGTGAATTGTGTCTCTGAAACAAAGGAGTTCAGCCGTACCTTTATCCTCCAGTTTCTCCAACTGTTGGTGGCTTCTTATCAGCGAAATAAGAGATCTCCTGCTCTTGCCAATTACATGCTCCAACTCTGGTCCAACAATAGCCAAAAGTCCACCGGACGGTCCATGGATAGGCTGCATAATGCTTGAATTACCTCCAACTGCAATTTTCCTTGCTCCGACGACTCCATTTTCCACAAGGCGAGGGGGGTAGGAGCAGCGGCAGGCCGTGATCGAGTTAGCTCCTAGAAGCGGCGTTAGCTCTCCCAGTAGCTTCAATGTACCTCAGATAGCAGGCAGGCTGTGTTCAGAAATCCCGCAGCTCACCATTGCTTCTTTTCCTCCTTGTTTCACCGAACTGGGTTAGTTGAGGGAATAGTTAACAGCTGGGTTAGCATCAGCTAAAAAAGTTAGTCCACGCTGTGCCTCCTAAATTTTACACCCCTTACAGGTGAAGACATAATTTGAGCGAGAAGCGCCAGTGACTATTCTACTCTCAAGGAGTAGAAGGGAAGAAATAACTGCATTGGAAACAATAGCGTCTTCTCTGCTCTCTTACACAAACCAGAAATCTCACCTAGCCATTGTTTTCGGAAGTTACATCATTACATACAACAACTTTTCCTTTCAGTTCCCTTCAAAATAAGACAATAATACAAATAAAGGAAATAACAACATAAAGAATTAAAGCATAAAGTGCAACAGTTATACACTTAATGCTTTTTATATCACCCACAACAATACAACAGCACCATTTTATTTATTTTTATGTATTTGTATTTATAAATAGGACTATTTATTTTCGGACATCTTGTAGGAAAGCTAATACAAATAACAACAATAGAAGCTAATATGGAATAATGTAAACCACACTGCAAATTATTTGATTCTTACCAAGAAAAAACATTTAGATTTAGAAGTGTTAGATAATTTGTCTTGTTTTAAGAGTTAATTTCTTCTGTTCAATTGAATTGAATTTAATTTAATTCAATTAAATTTTTCTGTTCAACTTTACACTATAATTTTATATCAAGCAAACCTTATCTTTTTTGTCCCAAAAAGGCAGGACATCTTAAAATGAGGTAAATAACTGTTAAAATAAGATATATTACATCTCTCCCCCAAAGTCTCATCAAAATAAATCTTGTTTTAAGATTCAGAAACAAACTCAACTTGCTTGATTCAAGAGTCACACAAAAAGCATCTGAAAAAACAGAGTTTAATGCTCTGACTTCAAGCAGATTATGACCAATGTTTGTTCACAAAACTGGCACAGGAAACACAAAACATGCAAACTGGGTCCTCCAATACATGATACACCCATACATACTTATTGTTCCTCCATATTAATGTCTGTGGGCAATAATGTCACAAAGACTATATTTTATTGGAACAAAGGTATTGTCTTTAAAACTAACAGGAAAATAGGAAATGCAGTCAATTAGTTATTCTACAAATTCTGTAGCCTGGGCAACATCGGGAACTGCCACCTCATATGCCAGCAACTCTGGACTCAGATTCAATGTTTCATAATGCTGGTACTCAAAAGCAACTACAGAGGAATGTATCACAAAGATATCTTTTATCAGTCTGAAATGTTGAACGCTCTTATAAATCATTCTGGTTGTGATTTCTGTAAGATGTATATTCTAAAAATAAGGACAGGCTTTAGGTTTTAAGGTTTAGTTTTAAGATGAAGTAAGCCTTGTTTCAAGATAAACCTGCTTGGATTAAGACAGAGCTCAGACATTCTTCACTAATACTATAGTATTTTTCTCTAAATGTAATATTTTTCTTAACTAATCTTCTTCTTATTTAGTATATTTCACTTATTTTGAGGCTGTAAAAAGTTACTTTTTAAGTAATCTCATCTTAAAACCAGCATGTTTGGCTTATTTTAAGCCTTCCAAATACCTCTGTAGATATTCTTATTTCTAGGTTTCTAAATTTTCTAGATCTTAATTTAAGAAATCTTGTCAAGTGAAATTATCTTGCTGCATGGACAGATAATTTCACTTGTTTTGAGTACCTTTTCCCTTAGATTTAGTGTTTTTATCTTGTTTTTAGACCTCCCTTTTTTGCAGTGCATTGGCCAATTCATGTAATGGGGATTTTTCAATCACATATACAGTATTATGGCAGGTACGTTTGCATAATATTTTCATATCTGGACTTTTTTTTGTTATGGATACATGTTTTTCTATTCTTCAATTTACTCTGTGCATGTTTCACTTCATTGTATAAATAAGTTTGTGTTTCCAAATATAGTGAGAAAAATAAGCCTATAATCAATTTAAGTGGGCAAAAATTTGAGGTCCTTGTTCTTGATTGAAAATTAAGCATTTTATCTTACATCATACTTGTAGTCCACAACGTTTAGTCAACAGCTAAATACATTGCGGATTAACATGTAAATTATAAAATGATAATATAAAATATGATTGTTTTTACCTAAATAGTAGGCTATATAAAATATAAAAAAAGCTAGTGCCACCTAGAAAAACTATGGTTATATTAGCATCTATTCTATATCAGAATAGATACTGCATCACTGACAATCATCCAATGATAAACTGTTTTTGTTGTTATTAAGATACATGTGATTTCCTACATGATGAGTACTACTTCTGATAATACTTAATAATTTTAGTCAAATTTGAATATGGGAGTTTTACTCTGAATACATCATATTCTACATCATACTATTCTGTTTTTAGGTTGGCTTAGGACTCCAACTGAGTTTATGATTCTAAAATGTTCTAAAAACTCTTAACTCAAACTTAATTTTCATATGTATGTTCTGACAAATGTTTAAGATAAAACACTAACCCTTGAGGAGGTGAAAAAGATGTACATGCTCAGTCAATCAGAGTGTTAACAGTATGTTTTGGCACACTGACACCATGTGGCAAAATGCTGCACAGCTTTGCCTGTGTCCTCTACTGCGATTCTGCTTCATTTCACACTCTGTTCTCTTTGCACCCAGTAAAAGAATACCTCATATCTCTCCCACACCAATAATGGCACTATTTGTTTTACTATTTAGATATCAGAAGATCATTACATGCCTGCATATGTCTTTGTATGGGGTGATACATACATTTTCTCCCTGTTTCCTTTTATTTCTTTATTATCCTCAATTTAATTGATTAAAACAGCTTACTATAACTTCAAAGTAATTCTCATGAAAGACGGTTGATGCTTGAGTCTTATTCCAAGGACGTTAAATTTAATTCAGACTGATCATTTGGTTGGCTTACCTGAGACATTAACCCAACGTGTTATTATTTAACGATATGGGAATGAGACCAAGCTCTGTGTTGAACTAATGAACGGTTCATGGTATACCCCGCCACTCACACAATGTTAATTGTGATCAGCTCTAGCACCCCGCCAACCTGCAAAGGATACAAAAGTAGTTACAAATAATGTATGGATGGATAGAATGATACCTTAACTATAAAGTATCTTTCTCAAGAGTGTTGCATAGTGTTGCTTTAATGATGTCATGACAAGGTTCTTAACCCCAATTCATCATGTTTTAGCTTTTGGAGTTAAAACGTTGTTAGCTATAATCATGACTTTGGTCTAATACACCTAAAACCATAAAACAGAACTATTAACAGAAAATATTTGCAATAGGGGAAAACAAGAAATGATAATAAAAAGTGGTCCTCAGTGATGTGGAATAAATACTGTCATTACTAAAAAACACAAAAGACAGCATAGATCTGAGTCTACTTATACATGAACATTACACAAATCTGTATGAACAAAAAAAATACATGGTCCAGCATTACTGGGAAGAGACTTGATCAAGAGGAGATACTCAGAGGTGTTTCAGCTCAGTATAGCAAAAGTGATAAGGATGAAAGACAAACTCTATAAAGTTTTACACACCATGCTCTGTGCCATTTGCCCAGCTAAGCAAAATGAAGGCTGATGTGGTTATTATGCACATTAATTACAGTGGCTGCAGAGTGTCCATCAACCCATGACTTAAGGTAGATCAGTGTCCCTGTTACAATGTCTGTTCACAAACCTATAGTGGTGCCAAATTCACCAGTCTTGATTTGTAATTTACTATGATTATTGCTTAAGCATCAGCTTCAACAACGACAACTGAAGTCAGCTCTTTTCTCACACTGCTGATTAACTACTGAAAGATCATACCTAACCTTTCTTAGCTGATATATTCAGGGAAGATTACTGCAGAATGATGTTGAGTGGGAATGGTCTGGCAGAAAGCATTTAAGGAGGCTAAAAACAGCTTTTGTCTGACAGAGATAAAAGATTTCTCACACTAAGAGGTAATGTTTCAACAGCAGTGATCTCACATAAGGTGCCTGATGGTACTGAAAAACCCAACGATAGAAAACCCATCAGTATTTGTTTTGTCATAGGTTACTTTGATAAGAGACCACAACCCCCTACTGAAGATGTTAGGTTCAAAAACAGGGGTACCTCTGTTAGCCACAGCTAGGGTGACTTGATACCCAAATCCTAATACTAGATGACAGATTCCCAAAACAAACCCCAGTTTCTTACTTAGAATGTTTGCTGATCAGTGCAAAAGATATAACTGATATACACCTGAAACACAGAGAGATCCTGTACTGTCAAAAGTGAAACCATATGTATTGTCAGGATGGCCAAAGTATGTACAGTATAAGGTATCACAGCTCTATGTAAAATAAAGATTGAGCACACAGAAGATGATTCTGTTTTTCTCTGGGTTTTCAGGGTGTTCAGAATGACAAAGCCAGTGACTATCAGAGTTGCATCTGACAGCCACTGGAGTATTGTGAAACTGTTTTTTTGGTGACTTGAGTGTCTTAGTATGGTCAGTAAGGTTCCATTCACCTTAACATTGATTCTAGTCTGTGGGATTCTTCCAGAAAATATTCCGTCATTGGGTGTTTGATGATGGTAGGGGAAAATGACATAATTCATATACGGACCACCACATCCAGCAAAGCTATTTTAACTTTGAGAGGCCTATTTGCATCATGGGGACTGCCTAGATAGACAATGGTGAGTCAACATAAACTTTGGTTTAGTGCAGCACCACCAGACTACAGAACAGCTTCATTCATCAGGTTCATCAGACATTTATGACTTAACCCACCCAAAGAAGTCTGAACCCAACTTGGTGAAAGGCATTAAGAATAAATTATCCTGTTTGTGTATGTAGGTCATACAGAGGATCAGTATTACATTTTTTTTTTTTTAGAACCAGTTAAAAATTCCTCGCAGGTCGTTTGAGTTGAATGCAGTCTGTTTCACGCAGACAGTGAATGGACATACTTTACCACAGTCTGAAAGTCTGCTTGTCAAACTCTGTAAAGGACCAATTCTACATTTTGATGTAGCGTTGACGTTTAACACGATTAATTAAACAATTGATATGCTTTAGTGACAGGTGTCCAAAGTGGGGCCTGCGGGCCAAAACTGGCCTTCCATAAGGTTCAGTTTAGCCCACCAGCTGTTTCTTGGGAACTAAATAAAAATTATTATTATTTTTTTTTAATTAAGTTGTTATGGTTTTGTGGGAGGTAAAAGTCTTCTTTTATTATGTAGGATCCTAATTATAAATTAACTTTCATAATCTAAGCAAGTAAGTCTGTCAATTAAGTTTCACTGGATCATTTGTGCACAATACATTACAACAGATGTGGCCCATAGCCTATCAATAAATGTTTCTTTTTTGGCTCTCCAGGAGAAAGGGTTTGGCATCCCTGCTTTATTTTCTCTTATACCTGGGTGTATTTGTATTCTCTCTCTTTTTCTCTAATTTATTTGTATTTGTCCGACCTCATATCCACCCTATGGTGAATATGAAAGAGAAAAAATGTTGTTTGTAGTTGTGCCAGAAACCCAGACTCTGTCTCATTATATGAGTTCATGTAGTCTATCACAAACTCATCACACCAAGTAAAAGACTAAGACAAGTGTTATAATTTGAGGCACTTTATCGAAGAAATGTGTTATGTTAATATTAAACCTCTGTACATCATCTCAAAGTTTTAAGAGAATTTTGGAACAAGCGTGTGTGTGTGTGTGTGTGTGTGTCATAGAAAGAGATCAAACCCTTGCACAATGCAGTGTCTTCATTTGATTTATAAGTATATATATATATATATATATATATATATATATATATATATAAATGTATATATATATATATATATATTTATATACACAAACACACAATCGTAGACACTGTACTGTACTGCCGATGTACACACACAATGACAATTTTGGATTGAAGCTGATATAGCTGATATTTTTGTCAGTATTTCATTGCCTGACATATAAAGACTGATGTTTATATTTTGCACTGACTATTCTGCACATTTTTGCACAAACCGTTGAATTTACTATTTCTATTGACCCATTTTACATCTTGAATCTTGAACCACTTGGTCCCTACTCACCTGTAGGTCTCCCATACACCACTAGGTGGTGCTCTGGTGTAAGACTTGACACATTGTGCGTATGTGTGAGTGTGTGCCCAGGAGAAGCTGTCAAATATCCGTCCCAGTTGTTTCAGCCTCTCTCTGCTGCTCAGAGAGCAGACTGGTTTCCTGGTCCCGTTTTACCTGCAGTCACCTGCAGCTGGCCTCCGTAGAGATGACTGAGGAGGAGGCAATTACAGGAGCAAGCAACGGGAAACAGATGTGCAATTATGAGAACAGAGGTTTGCACTTAGCCCGCTCATTGCCCCAGCGTCATCGCTGCAATACACTATGCAATCCAAATCCAGACACAGCTAATTAAGTCCTCATCACACCTAGAGAGCTACAAGCACTGATCAACACAAACAAAAGTCAGAGTCAAATCCTTTGCTCATCACCACACGCGTGGCAGTGCAAGCATCACCTTTTATTACACTGATACATTTTCAGGTAGCCATATCCAAAATATGCTCTTACTAAGGTGATATGGCAGAGATCCAAAGCTGTGGACTGAAGCCTATGCTGAATTTGTAGCAGCTGGCAGGTAATATTATCAAATATTCACCATTTCAACAATTCAGTCAATTTGTAAACAACAGACTGATCCATCCATCCTCCAATGTTTTACCTTCCAATATAAAATGTAAAAGGGGACAGGGATCCCTTCCAGCAGAAAGTGGACAGAGGCAACATTGTTATTGGATGACTGTTAAAATGAGTCAGTCACATCATTTGAAGGCTTTTGACATTGATTATTAACATGTGATTGGACGCTATCTGTGGTTCCCTGTTTGAAGGTTGGATGCATTACATGCTCAGTGCTCACCCTTACTTTCCATCGTGCAATAGTTTATAAGGTTAAATACCGTGTATTGACACATGTAGGCACTGCATATAAATGTTCTTTAACAGAGTGCTGTAATTCCGGTATCGCAATAATTAATAAAGTGCTGCCGGAACAGGTCCACAGTTAATAACATGCATCCAAATTTAGCCAAGGATTTCAAAATGACCAATGCTGGCCAATGCTCTCTGTCGCTGACTCTGAGAGGCAGCTCAATTTGTAATACAACGGGATCATGTTATCTGGAAGCTAAAGATGGACAGCTCTAGGTGTGGTTTAGGTGCAATGACCAGTGAGAGAAGTGAGTGTTGTTAACATACAACAATGGTTCCTCAAAAGGTTAGCTTACTAGATGCTGCTGTATTATCAGTTATATCAGAAGAGGAGTGTATATTTCATATAGATAGATGCTGGCAGTAGTGCTCTCCTACTTTTCATCTGATTGGCAGTTGCCACAGACCACAGGTTATTGTCACTTACCAGAGTTTCTTCATCTCAGAGTGAGCTGGGATAGACTGCATAATTAGGATAGTAATAAATGAATGACAGCATTATTCATTAATATTCATCACCGAACTTAAATGTTAAGTATCCTTCAAATTACCTGGGTGGCATGACATGTCGTCTGACCACGCCTTCGAAAGGAGACACAAAAAAGACAAAACAGGCCAGGGTTAAAAAAAAAAAAGGGTTTACACCTGTTCTAAGTGGTCACCCTTGAGGGCAGTGTCATCGTCTTGTCTTGGCTCCGTCCAACGCCCTCCCATGTCTCTCTCCAGTAACTCTTGTTTCCTTGTGTCTTTGCTGTCAGTGAAAGTTATCACTGCAACAGTACACCATTTCATGCAGTCAATCCTCAAAGGCTTTTGTGGTGTTGCACTCACATAAATACTTGTGTAACACATAAACATCCTTCAAATCCTTTCTACTCTCACACCTTTGCACACCTGGCCAATTACCTCCGTGTGTGTGACTGTATTGTCCATTAATGTAACTAGTGCAATGCCCGTAGGAAGCATGTATTCCTATAGAAAAGTGGGAGGTTAAGTAGCATTTTCATGGATGGCCAAATGAGGTTGTGTTTGAAGGTGGGACGTCAGGGATATAATTGGCTGTTTTTGACAACTTTTGATTATACCAATTTATTTCACCTTAAAAACTATTTACCTTGCCTTGTTTGACTACTTTTGATTATACCATTATATTTCACCTTAAAAACTATTTGCCTTGCCTTGTTTGGTATCATTATTTTCAACACAACCTCACATGTGTGACTGTACAGTTATTTTTTTCATTTTGACATACTATATTAACATTATGGACCTAAAATCACAAAATAACATAAAAGAGTAGGAAAAAGTTAGATTTTTTACTGTGAAAACCACAAATATGTTTAATGAACCAATTGCATTAGTTATAATGCAAATATAAATTGTTGTTTGCTAAATTTGTGCATAAGTTTTACATAAGTTATGTGTAACTATTTACATTTAAATGCAGGCAATGCCTCAGGCTCAGGGCTCAGCTCATTCCTGCCTGTTCCACATTCAGCAGTCTCCTCTTTGTTTTGACTCACAACACCAAAAAACGACTACACTATACACTAAACACACTAGTTTATAAAGTTTCTACTACTCAACAACTAATAAAATTGAGCAATTTTATATGGGAGTCAGGGGAATTTCTCCCCCTCTTCATCTCTTTGCTGTTGTTGACTGTAGTTGATGTGACTACTATGACCTATAATGTGTTGTTGGTGTTCAAGTTTGCCATCTGCTGTATGCAAAACATTCTCAGATTTTTCTGAATTAATGCAAACAATTAGATATGTGTTCTCCTGGCCACATTACTACAAAAAAACATGATTGTTGCACACCATTTACACTTACATTTACATTTAGGGCAGGGGAGGGAGTCATGCTGTGCTGGGTCAAGGTAAAGTCTGAACATTGGTCTCGACATTTACTATAAAGTCATTATATAGACTGACCTGTCAGCACCCAGACTGTGTCTGACTACCCACGTCCCTGTGGAGGTGTGGCTTGATGATGTGCTTGTCTTGAGTAGTGTTCAAAGGAGCGGCTGTAAACTCTCTTCCTCCCAGCAGTAATATTGAAGAATTGCCACTAACAAAGCTCTAAGAATTCGATGACAAACATGTTTCATTTCCTATACATTATTCACAATAACATTCCCATGTTATCTAGCTATTTACAAGTTTAATTATGAAGCCGCAAAAGTAGATGTAAGTAGATGCTGGATTTTCACCAGCAGTAACTTAATGCAACTTCTGAAACAGCTGAAAGATCACGTAAAGTAAGTAAAATAAAGCAGATATATAAATACAAGTATAGAAACAAGGACTCAGTACATACAATTATATTCAGTTAGAAACTACAAAAGTTCTGACAGCTGAACAAACAGAAACTTTTAAAATGTCTTTCTCTCATTTAAGTTTGGCTCATCCCTAGACATAAACCCACAGCCTGTGGCGCGGCAAGACTCTCAGTGTGGACTGAAAGTGGAAAAAAAAAATTATGAAAAATTAAAGGTAAGTCTCTCTCTCTTCCACACAGAAATCCCATAAAAGTCCAACTGAAAACACCTCCCGAAGGAGGGGGAGGGCCCTTCAACTCCTCCTTCACCCCGACAAAGTCTCCAAGAAAAAGTGTCCGTCTTCCTCCCTTTTCCCTGCACTTTCCTTGGCGCTGTCGTCGTCCCATCCGTTGCTGTCCAGCTCCTTTCAGTCTCTTCTGTTCTCCTTCCCTCTCCCTTAATCAGGTGGCCTAAACACCTACACCTGTCAGAGGAGTGAGGCCTGCTGGGAAGCGTAGTGTGTGCTACGGCTATTTTGTTAGGCTGCAGCCAAGCCTGAAGGGGAATGTAGCAGCCCTATATCACCTGCCCCCTGGTGATGCCACACATCCCTCTCCCCAGGCCTGATGTCCTCAGCAGGCTGAATGAGGCCCAGAATGCATCCCGGCAGGACAGGGCATCTGCGTTCCATGGCGCCGTCCTGGCCTGTGAATGACAGAGAAGTTAAATGGCTGGAGGCTTAGGAACCTCCTAGTGACCCTGCTGTTGGTGTCTTTGTTTTTAGCCATCCATTGCTAGGGTGAATGATCCGTCACCAGAGTGAATCTCCTTCCCAGCAGGTAGTATTTGAGTGTTTCAAGGGCCCATTTTGTGGCAAGGCACTCTTTCTCCACCATGGCGTAGTTCTTCTCTCTGGGCAACAATTTGCGACTTAAATAAAGAATCGGGTGTTCCTCACCTTCATTGATTTGGGCTAGCACCGCGCCCAGACCCACCTCGGAGGCTTCTGCCTGGACTACACACTCCTTACTGAAGTCAGGGGTCGTAAAGACAGGTTTTGAACACAGGTTGCCAAACACCTCCTCAGCTGCGGGAGTCCATTTCACCATCCTGGAGTGCTTCTTTGTGGTCAGTTTTGTGAGGGGAGCAGCTACCATAGCAAAGATAGGTATGAATGTTCTATGTTCCTCCGGTCGTGGCAAAGGCAGTCTTCTCCTTGAACTCTGCTGACAAGGGGACCTGGCAATAACCTTTGGTAAGATCAATGTTCACATGCTCAATCATGGTACGGTGAGGACAGTGTTGCTCCTCCCAAGCTTCATTGGCTATGTCTAGCAGACCCCTAGGTTTGTGGGAATACAACAAGTCAAACAGGGAGAAGCCAGCAGAAGATTGTGGAACTTCTCTTACTGCGAACAACAGGTAGGGGAGGAGCTGGTCCCAATTTCTTCCATCCTTGTCAATAGCCTTTCTCAGCATAGCCATGAGAGTCTTGTTGAATATCTCCACCAGTCCGTCCATTTGCGGGAGACTGAGGTCCTCACCTGTTTCACTTGCAAAAGATCACATAGCTCCCTGGTTACACTGGACATAAACGGGGTCCCTTGGTGTGTCAAAATCTCCTTGGGGATCCCCACACAGCTACTGAAAAGGAACAGTTCTTTTGCTTTTTGTTTAGCTTTAGCTTTTCTTAAGGGGATGGCTTCCGGATACCAAGTGGCGTAGTCGACTAAGACCAAAATGTAGTGGTGTCCCCCAGGCACTCTTTGGTAGAGGTCCCACAATATCCATCCCTACCCTCTCAAAGGGGGTTTCTATGATAAGCAGAGGGACCAGGGGGTTTCTATAGGTCTGTGTTGGGGCGTTGACACTCTGGGCAACTACGGCAGTAATTCTCTACTTTCTTGTGAACTCCTGGCCAAAAGAACCTCTGCAAGACTCTCTTCTTTGTTTTCTCTACCCCCAAATGGGACCCCAGTAAATGGGTGTGGGCTAACTGCAGAACTGTGGGGTGATGAGTTTGGGGAACGAGGAGCTGCTCAGTGACCCTATCATTCCTTTTTGCTACCTGATACAGGAGCCCGTGCTTCACTGTGAAGTGGGTGTAGCAAGGAGCTAACCGGGGTCCCACTAAAGTGCCCTCTGTGACCTGAACATTTCTCAGTGCATTCACGAGGGTGGGGTCCTCTAACTGAGCAGTTCTGTACTGACCTCTAAATGTTGGAGCTGGTTGTGGTCCACCCGTGTCATCATCTCTCCGCGCCGGTGGTTGGGAGGAATCCCCCCGATTCTTCCAGGGCCGATTCCTCGTCACTAATGTCCCAGGCCTGACTTGGGCTGACCTCGTTGGGCAAGAGCCAGGCTTGGTAGGTCTGTCCCTGAGGTTACTCAACATACAATGTGGGGACTTATGTTTTCGGGGCTCCCGCTGGAGCCTCTTTTGTGCCACCCTCCACAGCAGGGGGAAGGCCGGGCAGTCCCGTCCAATCAGTATAGGGACTGGGAGGGTCTTGATCACTCCCACTTCAACGTTAAAATAGCCTTCAGTGGTTATAAGCTTCACCACCATGGTTTTGTACTCATGGGTGTCCCAATGGACACAAACAATGGGGATCAGACCGACTTGAGCAGGGGAAGCGGCCTACAACACAAACTCATGGACCAAGCCAGTAGGTGTATAGGCAAACACACAAACAACCACAATGACCATTATTCATTGTATTATTACATTTGTGGGAAGTTATTACAATAAAGATTTTCACTTCCCCGCAAACGTAATAAATCCCTCCAAACGTAATAGTTATTACCTGTGTGGGAAATCGCATGTTACATTTGTAGTAGGCAGCGGCTATTATGTTTGTGGAAAATGTATTACATTTGTGGGCATTATTACATTGGCGGGCATTACAAGCCTTCTGTTCTCCTTCCCTCTCCCTCAATCAGGTGGCCTAAACACCTACACCTGTCAGAGGAGTAAGGCCTACTGGGAAGCATAGTGTGTGCTGTGGCCATTTTATTAGGCTGCAGCCAAGCCTAAAGGGGAATGTAGCAGCCCTCTACCACCTGCCCCCTGGTGATGCCACAATATATATGTATATCCATACCACAGATGTTGTAATTGTTTTAAGCTCTAACCACAATTTAAATGTGTGCTCATATTTGTGACTGTGTTTCAGACTCTAACAAAACATCTGGAAAACTCTCTCAGCATGAGGCAGTATTTTAAGACTGAACAACAATGTGTGACCGCCGGTCCTGTCGGCTATTTATACGCTGACACACCTTCACTTTCGTCTCTCCTTTTGACTTATGCATGCCCCCGCTGACTGATAAAAACACGGGGGCCATGCGGAATGAGGTGTGCCTCTGCTGATGAGGGAGAGATTGAAGGACCCACATGCATTTCCTGTATCTCTCTCCGGGCTTCTGAGGAGATCTGCTGCTTACTCAGGAGTGAAAGCCTCAAATTAATGTGTTTGTGCTGACAAAGGACAAATGGGATTTTTCACAAACGGTGCAGGATTGTGTTGGCTTGCTCAAAGTGTCAGGGAAAAAATGTCTCCTGGTCGACACCTCTAATGAAACATGCGCATGAAATTAAGGCCTGCATATTGCTGCCTATGTTTAGGATGTACATGTATAAAGAGGTAGGCAGAGGGAGAGTGAAAAGAGAGATATGGCAAGAAACAAGAAGAGAGAGAACAGAGAGAGAGACGCAGATTCTCTCCCGTATATAGATATGTCTTTTGTACCCTTGAAGTAGGAGTAAATTGAATATTCATGAGTGAGCGTGAATAAGTGCTCTGTCAGCCAGTAGTGTCACTGATAGATGAGGGGTGGACCTACATGGAGCTCCAGTGGCCAGCGACTGTCCTCCATAGAGAGCCATACAGGCGGGGGGCATCATATACAGAGAAGGCTTGCCCTGGAGACAGACAGGATAGAGGAGTTAACTTCAAGCCATGCATATATTGAACTCTGCTGTTCCAAGGCCATGCCACAGGAAGGTAAGGCTGATGTTGACTTGACTGTTGACTTGACATTTTCAAGCTTAACTGACTGACTGAGCTGGGGATAAAAGAGGTGAAAATGTTGCTGGAAGAAGGAGAGATTCTTTTCTTTCACACATGGCTGGACTGAAGTCTGGGGGTCTCTCCTCGGATTACTGTTTTCCAGCCAGTGAGTCCATGGTCCAGACACCTCCTCTAATTTCCTCTGACACATTCTCACAGTTGCTTCTCAATCCCCGGCGTCTACGTCCTCCTCCTCCTCCTCCTCCTCCTCCTCCTCCACTTCCCCCTACGCAAGAAAAGGAGGCCGACACATGCACAGAGAAACAGATAATTTCACCACTGATATTTTGATATGATAATTTTATTCATGATGCCACTCCTCGGCCGCTGTGCAGCTCGTCTGTACAAGTGTAAATGAGGAGTGTTCCAAATGTAAAATGTTCTGCTGAGGGGGATCAACCAGGCTCTGTGGCCAAAACAAGGCAATATACAAAGTGAGTTGTGTTCCAGTGCACAGACTGGCCTGGCCCACACCGACTCCAGTCAGCATGCCTGGCTCCACAAACATACACCAGATGGCCTCATCCTCAGGCAGAGAGAGACAGAGAGTGAACCAGAAACACAAAGAGAGAATGAGAGAGAGAGAAAGCACTGATCCCTGACGTGTCCCAGAGGTGCCGGGCTCAGTCAAAGTTATATCCAACACTGGGCTTGGATGCTACTGGAGCTCATCTAATGTAAAGACTAACTAACTGGAAAAGCCTAAATCCCACAAAATTGACATAGTAGGTGGCCTGATTTCATTTTCCCCCTCTTCCTTCCATCTCATTACATATGAGGACTCCCTGTCTGAAATCAACCAAATAAAACTAACCCCTAAAGTGACTTTGGATAGATTTCACCACAGAGATTTACTGGATTATGCAACAGTACTCTTCTGAGAATGTAGATGGGTTGAAAAAGCTACATCTGAAATGTAAAAGGGAAACTCTTTTCATTGCACTTTCATATTGTGAGAAACTTTTGAGAGTGAGAGTCTCTCATCAGTGTTTGGGATAACCTGTTCCAAAGTAATCCGTTAGTGTACTCGGACTTCTTCTTTGTTGTAAGGAGTAACGTAATGCATTAGTTCTACAATTCAACTAATTAGTTTGTTTTTCATAAAAAGGAATAAAGAAAAAAAAGGTGTGCATGCATAGCTACCTAATTCAATGTAGTGAAATGGCAGAGAAGACAGCATTAACTTTGTGGAAATATTCCCATTATTTAGAATTTTTGGGAAAGGAAAAGAACAACATCACGGTGAAATGCAAGTTTTGTCATCTGTATATGATTATATCTTTTTGAAAAAAGAAAAGCCCATGTACTTTTGTGCACCCTTCATCGAATTTGTGCGTTTATCATTTCTATGAAAGCACTCATAGCTTACGTGGCTCATGAGTTGCATTTTTAAATATCATATACACGACGACATGAACCTGTGTAGTTTTCATGTAAACAACTGTGCCTAATATTGTATGCCTGACCAGATCGCTGTCATATTGTTAGCAAAATGAAGATCTGTGAATGTTATATTGTGTCCGTCATTCCTTTTATTGGGCTGATTTACTAATTGTGGACCATAAAGAATGCTACAAAATGATGGTAGGATCAATACATTCAAAGGTAAACGTACAGTTGGCTACACTCTGTCTGGACATATAAGCGACATGCACGATCTTGTAACGTAATGACTTACTTTAAAAGTAACGTTACAAAACACTGCTCATCAGAACTGCCCTGCCTGGTAAACAACCAACTCTTTCAAGCTCCATCTATATTGGACTGTTCCTTTCTTAAACACAGAAGTCATTAAACTACTGATTTCATTAGTTAGGTTGTACTGCATGTGATGAGGACCACTTACTGGTATATGGTAGATGTGGTTGTAAGCCAAACAAACATGTGCACTATCACCCTTTGTGACATGGAATTATGAGTGATTTGTTTCTGTTTGGTAAGGAAGTTATGTATATAAATGATGTCACTTATGCGACATTAATTACTTCACTTAAACAACTCCCATTAAATAAGGTACAAGAATGAACATAGTTATTTTAACTCACAATATGATCTTTTCCTTAATCTGACCTAGTATTTTAAGAGCATAAACCTTACCAAACTGTGACCATGTTAATAACGTTCCAAAACTCAGAATATGCCAGTAAATGTGAACTTTCGGTCAGCAAACCTTATTTTGAAAGTCAAAACCTCGTTTATGGCTTGATTTTGTCTGGTGCCTGGTGTCAATGGGTTGACGTTCTGTTTTTCTTGAAGCTGGCTTGAAAAGATAAACAGCCAGCAGCGGAGCTGATACAGTGGATAGTGAGCCGTAGTTGCCCCGGTAAACACACCGTCACTTTGGCTGTCGCAGCTGCAGTGTCTCTGGGCTCGTTAGGTAGAGACAGACTGGGTGGCGGAACCGCGGCAGGGCAGCCTGCTGGCAGCCAAGCCGAGAGACACTCTTGCAGTAAATGGCCACGGGGATGAGTGACCCCAATAGGAACAGCAGATGCAGAAAGGGAGAGAGGCCGACAAGGTCATTGTGTTTATCCAAAAAGCAACGGCTCAGACATTACTAGAGCTACTGTGTGAGTTCATAGTTTGAGTCAGGTGTAGAAATTGCAACAATAGAAGCTAGAGTGGTGCTGGTCTTGTGAGAACTCTGGACAGCATATCACCTACTGATTATTTACCAGGTTATATTAAGTGCCGTATTAATGTCTAAGCATCACCAATGGTGTAGCTGGTGACAGTGGAAATAGTTTCACCTACTTTATTTACTGCAGGAAAGCTTAGTACATAACAATGTATAATAATTTACAACTATACATTGCACAAGTATCTTAAAATTATACTTAATGCAGGTTTTGTTTTGAAAGCAACACAAAGTGGAGTCAAATTCCATGTAGGCCCATGAGAACGTATGACACCTCTTGCTTTGACTTGTCACATTAGGGTTTTGCAATTAATGTGATTACAGCATTATGTCAAAGGATCAAACATTGAGCATCTTTAAGAAACAGAGACTTGCAGATTTCCTTTAAAGTGTGCAAAAGTGCCAAAAGAATTTGAAAGTACTTGAAGATGTGAAAAGCAAGTGTCATTTTCCATCTCCAAATGGCCATCCAAAGCCATAATACAGATGGCCCAGTTGCCCCTCCTTGCCTCCTACTGCTCTGTTTTCATTCCTCTCTTTTAGTGATAATGTATTGTCTACAGGGTGTGTAATGATCCTTGAGAGCAGCCGTATACCACTAACAGGCACTTCTGTCAAACACATCACCATCGCTGTGCTCATTGATTTGTGTTGCCTTTAAAATGGGCTGTTTCCTCCATGCCAGGCGCAGCCGTAATTGCATCTTGCTTAAATGATTCAAATAAGGCGGTCTGTTGCTCTTACCCCCATTCCCCCTCCCTCCACTGTCACTGTCACCCTCACTTATTTCATTACGGATTCAGCAGACTTGATAAAACAGCAGGGGTGCCCTATTCCACAGCGCTTAGCTAGCCCGGCCGAGACAAAGAAGTGGTCAAGCGGGGCAACAAATCACACCAAATGGAGCATTTGCTCTTTGTGCAGCCTAGTTATGGAAAACTGATAGCAGCATCCAGAATACTGAATAGGTGTAATAAATGCTGAAGAAGGGGGATTCTTCTCCTAATTGGGTGAGGGGGGGCAATGGAAGCACCGGCATTCCCCTTTTTGTATCTGAAAATGAGTTCTGTGAAATAGTCTAATAGCCTGTACACAGTTAAAAGGGGCAGTGCGATCTGCCTCCTCCTCCTTCTCCTCAAAGCCATCCCATCCTGTCTTTTGGCTGACAGATAAACATGTTCTCTGCTGGCTAATTGCACTACCTGTTTCTATCCAGTCTCAAGTGACAGGCTAGCTGTGTCTATGTGAAGCCTCAGATCTCCTGGACTGGATGCTGGAGTAAAACACTCACATATACAACAGCCAAAGTGAGGCTGAGGAACTTCTGAGGGAGAAAGTGGAGGATTATGTACCTTGAAGCGCACTGTGCAACTTTCCAAATGAGCGGCGAAGTTTGCAGTTAAAAGAGACAGCTGTCGGACAGGCATTGATGGATTAAGTAACATGACAAGTGCGCCAGGAAATATGACAGCATCTGTCTCCTGATATCAACGTCAGCAGGAGGGAAAAAGCAAGACAGACAATTTAAAAGGTAACCCAAGAAATTCATATCTTAGCATAGCGATTCTTGTCCTTTTCACAATGAAATAAAGATTTTCAAAATCAATATGCAGCCGTAGACATCAATATACATGTGCTGTGGGTCCCGAAAGTATTCCATGGAAGTACCTTTGTCTGAATGGACTGCAAGTGGTCATAAAAGATGCAGGCCCTCAGCTGGACACTGACTCCCTCCAGTCAGATGAATAATAGTACAAAGGGCTGCTAAATCATTGAGACAGCTGCTCTGCTTTGTCCAGACTGCACTGGTCCAGCACAACACTGCTAACAGATCAGTTCAGAGGACACAAGAAGCATTGAGGCCTTCATCCTCCAGATGCTTTCTAAGGGAGCAGTAAGAACTCAGGAGGACTTTCAGCTCAAGCATCTGTGGCACAAAAAGGCTGATTTCGTTGTAAGCATCAAAAACAACTCTGCATAAAAAAGTGGGATGCGTTTTGATAAATTTGGGATTGTTGAATTCTTAGAAAGTTATAGGAGTGTGGTCTGATATGTCCCTTTAGATATGAGAGAGTACACTGGTGGACAAATATGTCCTCTTTTCTTACCGAATTGTCAGTCTGCTTCTCTCACACTGTTGAGGAAGTGACCTAAATATCGGGCAAGGTCATATCAAACCGGTTACTTTTGAATGTTAGCTAAGAGTGCTGGCTGTATCTAGGAGAAAGGCGAAGAGAAAGCATGTTGTTTAAGTAAAACCCTCAAGAACATTATGATTTATTTAAGTGAGGAGAAAATATGAATAATGTATTGGCTATACGGAGCATAAATCTCTTTTGTACTAATTGTCAGGAAGGCTTGCATCCAGTGTGTGAGGGGTGGAGGGGCTGGAGGACCCAGAGATCACAGGGACGCTGCGGCTCAAAGCCGCCGGTCCTACAGCCACAGCCATTGACTTGCAAATGAGCTCAAGAAGGCTAATTAATGGGGGGGCTAATGAAAGCAGTGGTTGGGCTTGAGTGAAGAAATAATATGGGACCCCCATTTCACTTTTCCCCTCATTTTTTGACTCTCTCTCTCTTTCTCTCTCTCTGTCTCTCTCTCTCTTTCTCCCTTCCATTCCCTTGCTTGAACATCTTCTCTTCCCACAAGATGGCTCGTGCCATTGAAGTTGATTGCAGAACGCATCAATATGTGAACAAAGTTGTTGGTGGTGGGGTGCAGTGGTGGTGCTGATGAGGGGTGTTAGTGGAATTAGCATTCATTTGAAGAGAGCCCCCACCCCACCCCTTTTCAGCTCTGTTATTTATTCTGTAGCTTTTGGCACATTTTTCTCCACTCCCAGGAGAAGCCAGGAAGGGAGATGGAGCAGGGTGTTTAAGATGTGTGACGGGCTGTAATGGTAACTTTTGCACTTCCTCTTTTGTGTTTACACTGGAGAGATCCAGGACACAGAGAAGTCACCCTCTCCTCCTTGTTGCAGTGGTTGGAAGGTGAAGGCGCATGCTTAGTTCCGACACTGTTAAAACATATTAAAAAAGTAAGAGATATTTAAGAAGCAATCAGCATTACATCTTCAGTGAATTTTCTGTTACTTGCCCGGCCAGCCTGCACATGTGCAAATCAACAGTGGTGAGAAAGAAGCAAGACGTCTCACTCCTTAGCTACATCTGTTATCAGCTCCCCCCAGAATATTGTGTCTCATTCAAAATCTGGTTCAGACTTTATGTGTCCTCTGAATGCAGTCTGATGAGTTATATGATCTGCTGCTTTCATGATAACTGTGACAAACGAGTTAATAAAAGTAGAATAGCTGCAATGATGATCAGTGAGTAAATGCAGCATCTTTTCGCTGGCTTTCTGTGAACATTTAGAATAATTTGACATTTTTAAAGCTGACATTTCAGGCCCTGCAAAGTCAGGCTAGCAGCTAGGTTTATGATTTTCTGAGTAGTTATGATGAGACCCTTGTCCAATATGGCTTCTGGATGCAGAGCCTCAAAAGTCTACAAGGCCAAAATGTTCGTTTGGAGCTCAGATTGGGCAGGCCATAGTATACTCTAACTAGCCATGAGGCTCTAGGTTGAAACTCGCTTGCTAACACCTTCCTTTCTGAAGACAATGGAGAAGGTCCAGAGGCTAGGGGTGCCCTAAGGGACGAGAAATTAATTTTCTAGATATAGACTCATCCAAGACACAGAGTAGGATCATAGGATCAAAAGCATCATGGACAGTGATGGGAATAACGGCGTTAGAATAAACGGCGTTACTAACGGTGTTACTTTTTTTCGGTAACGGGTAATCTAGCGAATTACTATTTCCATCGTTACAACGCCGTTACCGTTACCGTTACTGACAATTAAATGTGTCGCGTTACAATCTGAAGCTACTTATTGAAACTGTTGTCATCCGACTCGGCTCTCAGCCACAGAAGCTGCAGCTTTGGTGAGGGAGGAGGGAGGGGCGAGACAACCGCATAAGTGATGATGATTGGCTCTCTAAGGTAGAGTGAGAGTTTGTAAGCCTATCAGAGGCAGTGTTCAGTTTACACACAAACAACACACGCACATAGCAGCCTCTCATACACAAACTAGCAGAGGTAAGCTGCAGCAAGGCGAGTCCGGAGGGAAAGTTAACATTTTCAAAGTGGAAGCACAGACACCACTTTAATCTCCACGTCCGTTGTAAGCAACTCTAATCTAATGAAGCGTCTCTCAGCGGCACACGCTTCTACAACACTAGTGGACAAAAACACCGTTGTTGACTGTTGATGATGTTAGCAGGCCAGGTGTGGCTAACGTGAGCTCTGCTAACAAAGAAGGACACGGAGCCGTCCAAGCAGCTAAAGCTGGTAAAGCTGATTTTTCTGCTCCAGCTTCACAAAAACTTGTGACACAGACTGAGCTGAATTCAATGAAAGGCAGGTATGTTGTTGAGAACATGCTCCTGCTATCAACAGTTGAATCAGACTCCTTCAGAGCCCTCATTGGCGAAATACACAATGGGTCTCATTCATGAAACGTGAGTAAATCTGTGAGTAGAGTTGCACATAAAAGCTCACGCTACTAAAACTCTACTCCGGATTCATGAACGGCGCGGGAAACTCAGATTTGATTGTAAACACGTGTGTAAGATGATGAATGCCAACCCATCGTAAATTGACAACACCTGGTGAGCACTATTTTGGCTGTGACAATAGTTTACATTTTTGTGTGATTTTATTATTATAGTAATATTTTTTATTGATATGTAGAAAGCACGTGTTGTCTGTGGTTTTAAACAAGTAGTTCACATTCTAAATGAATCTAATCTATATCTTAAACCTTTAATTGTCAACTTATTTTCTGTAGAAAAATGTTATATTTTTATATTTTTTAATATTTTGTCATATGTCGCATATTGCGTGTTTCAAAGGCATCAGCGTATTTTGAACATGAGAGAGAGTAATACGAATTAAAATTGTAATTTTCAACAGTGACAAGCAGTATTTATGTTTATTCCTACATTTACACAAGCGCTACACACAGTCCGGAGCAGGTGTAGATTTTGTGAGTAGCTACGAAAAAATCAGCACTAAAAGATTGATGAATGCGGAAATCGCACGTAAATTTGCGCTGCTCAGGGTTTACACACAAATCCGTGCTGCTCACGTTTCATGAATGAGACCCAATGTTTGTGTGTACATGAGAGTATGTGTGTATGTATGTATGTGTGCGTGGGTGCGTGTGTATGCATATATATATGTTATTTGCTTTTATTTGCTTTTTACTTAAAAAGCTTTAGTTATAAGGCAATGGCACTATGTTTGTAATATAATGTTCAAAGTGTTCAATAAAAAGTTTGTCACAAAAAAAAAGGATCCAAAGAAACGGACTCATAAACGGCTAGACAACGAGGGCGTGAGGGCGGACGCAGAACTCTGGGACGGCGGGCACAGGGCACCGGGCACCGGGGACTGCGGCTCCGTTATACCAACCGCCATAACACTGAGGACACCAGGACGGTGGGCGCCGGCCGGGAGACTACGGACCAAACCGAGGACGTGTTGGTGCCCCTTCCCCGGCGACAGAGCTAGCCCCGCCAGCGGCTAAACATGTGCTGCCGCCCTCCGCCCGCAGATGAGACTTTGAACTGTTATTTTGGACTTTTATCGTACCTTTTTGTTTTGCTTTTTAGCGCCGTTTTTCTTGTGCACTTTTACCTGTGGTTTTAACCTGATTTTATTCTGCGAATATATCAGTGTGCATCCTGTTCAAACATCTGCGGTTTCTTAGTTTTAACAACTGCTCTCCCGCCCGATTTTATACTTCACAATTAGTTTTAACCATACACCTTTTTAATCATTTTAACCTTTTAACACTCCTGCCTTACAAGCAGACTTCTCCAAGACTTCTCCAACTCACAGAGTAGATGTCTTACGTCACCAAGTTGTCTCACTGCAACAAGGAATACATCTAAATAAATCTTGCTAAGAGGAATGCTACCACCAGCTCTCTGAGAAGCACACACTGAGGCTCTGGTGTGCTAATATTTATTTTAGTATGTGGCAGTATTTATTTTCTAATGACTAAACTAATGTTCTGCTGACTACATTGTCTGGTTTTGTACCATTAGCAGTAGGGGAAATATGTATTATGGTCAGTTGTAATCTTAATGTTGCTCTTACCTGTCCAGCAGAAAGCAGGACACTTTAGCCATTCTGCAAACACTTCTTTAGCATCAGAGATTTCCATCTGGGAAACTGTTCATTCTTGATTAATGCCGTCGCTTGTCCTGATCTCGTTCAGCATTTTGGAGTTTCAAGCTTCTCTTGTTTCAACTCTTCTCTTTCAGATGATTATGCACTAATCACAATAATACCTTTTTATTATATTCCGTTTCTGCCAAGTCTGTTCTTCTAGATGCCACTACATAAACCATTCCAAAGATTAACAAATTGAAGTGGGAGGGTCATTACATTTTTAATCCCCCCCAAAGTTAAAGATGGGGGGTCGACAACACTTGGAGCACTAATTTCAGCTCATTTAATGCAGACCTCCCCTCTGCTGTGGTTATTACCACCTCGATTATTCCTTTTACCACTATCACCACTTTACCACTAACTTCCTATAGTTCATTAATAAATCCTCTTTTACCACTATATCTGCTAGTACAGTAGTAAAACTTTGTCAAGCTATCTCAATCGTCTATCTTTATACCTCTGCTACTATTACTACTGCCACTGCTATGTTGTCAAATACTGTACTACACTGAAGGTTTCAACTTCACAGCACTACATGTGAATTTATATATTCTGTCTGAAGAACTTTTTAAGAAAATGTATCTTTTTTTTAGATTATTCTGTAGCTTTAAGGCACATTTTCTGGTTCTCCACTCCCAGGAGGAGAGATGGAGGGAGATGGAGCAGGGTGTTTAAGCTGCATGACGGGCTGTAATGGTAGTTTTTTTCAGTTCTTCTCTCTTGTTTGCACTAAAGAGAGAGTTAGGCTGCAGCGAACAGAGAAGTCACCCCACCCTTCTACCCCCCCCCCCCACCTCTCCTTCTTGTTGCGGTGGTTGGAGGGTGGAGGCACGTGCTTGGATCAGATGCTTTGCCCTGTAGTTGAATCTTGTTTCTTTGAAGCAGTGTGACTCCTCTCAGCCACCCCAGCAGCCCCTGGCACTGCCACCGTCTGCAGAGTCCTGCTGCATAGAGCCCTGCCGCTGTTTGAAGACAGAGTGAAAGCTTTCTCTGCTCGACCCCTGCCACTGCCACAGGCAAACACACATACACAGATACATGCACATGAATACTCACAGACACTCCAACTGCCACTCATACAATCAAAATCAGTCTCTCTTGTTACCCTTTGATATGTACTCATGCTCTGACTCACACTCTGCCAGACACCAGTAACAAGCATCAGTGGCTATACTGTACCACATACACATACATATACCACATCACTTCAAGTAGATTCTTTAATCAACCAATGTCAGGTCTAAATGCTAAAGTTTAATAGTTTTCACATTGCTGCTGTTAGACCTTTACAGTTGGAATTGAAAATATACAGTCGGGCCTAATTGCAAAAATGTTGGTGAATGTTTGGCTATGTGAGTTGCGATAACTGAAACTTGTGAGCCTGCTGTTCTCTGATAGTAGAGAGGCTATAGGTTACACTGCTGAACAGCTTTAAAGCTGCTCTAATCAATGTTATTATATTAACAATGGAACAGATGACTATGCTGTGCAATGTAAAATGGGTCACTTTAAATGACAACCTACAGAGAATTATCAACAACTCTGTAAGTCCACTGAGCTGTTTCAGCTAGAGGATAGAAAGAGTTTGCAGCTAGCTAATGGACATAATGTTGCTTAGGGATTATAGGTTGGGCTCAAAAACTGCCATCCCAGTGCGTCAGCTTTTGAACTGGGAATGACCCTGAAGAATCAGATTTTCTTACAAATACGACCTTTAAGCATTTATAGAGTTAGGTATATTTCTCAGTAGTTAAAGACTGAACCAGAGCTAAAAGAAACCCAATCGCCAGAATAAATTTTGTGATGTATGTTCCTGCAAAAATACAAATGTGATGCAGCTTTATGTCTCTTTAGGTTAATCTCAATGCTTTCACAAAGCTGTGCGTGGTTTGGTAAGGTTAGGGCACAAAATCAATTGGTTTTGGCTTAAAATACTTGTTATAGTTGCCACAAACATGGCTGGAGATGTCCCAACTTCCTTTCAAAAAAATATTTTTTGTCACCACATCACCATGCCATGCTAACATGCTGAAACATTGTGGTCCCTCATCAGAAATATCCAGTGGTTTCACACTTGTAAATCTGGAAATACTGTATTGAACTGGGGTCACTGTCTTATCAGCCTTCTTGTCTGTAGCCCTACCACCATCCCCGCCACCTTCAGATGTAGTTGTACATGTTCAGTGAATGTGAAAATCGGTTTGGATTTTTAAAATCCTGTAGTGTGTGTCCAGTCAGTCCGCAGGGCCATGAAAACAGAGTGCTGACGCCACACCCCGCCTGCTGCAGAGCGATGTTCGCTGTTTGTTCAAAATATATTGGTATAGAACATGTCACAAGTCCAAACAGCACCAGATTGTACACTGCACTTCCTTAGGTCCTCAGCAACAAAGCTACTAGGTGTGAAGTAGTTCGGACAAACTGTTGTCGAGATACGCAAAAAACAAATATAGAGCTACAAACAGACAGACAGAGATTCTTAGCTTTTATTGTAAGATTATCCTTAAAGCTGTCCTCTATACTATGTAAGGCCTTTTTCAGTCTGGTAATATACAGTAGCTCATCCTCCATCTGACTCTAGGTGTGGCCTCTCTGGTGGTTCCTCTCTTCATAGCATCTCCTGGCCCCTAGGTTACTGGACCACTGGGTTGGGAGGGACCCCTGCCCTGCCTCTCTTCAGTTCCTCTTCCTTCTCCCCAGGTACGTGAACCTCTACTACCCTCTGCCTCCCAACTCCTCTTGCCCCGTCTTCCCCATCAGGGAGCAGAGGCTGAGATGGATGGTGAGGCAGAGCACAGCCCCCCAGACGGGCTGATTAATGGCGCCTCCTTTCCATCTAGGCAGAGCGGAGGCCCCTAGGGGCCCTGTCTGGAGAGCGCTGGGGACAGCCGCTGACTCAGACCTGACGGCCCTGGGCTCCCAGTCCACCATGATGCCAAGTACCAAACGGCCACTTCAGAATGGTCGCCATCCGTCATGTGTGCAGCCGGGGATCTGCCTTAAAGAGTGGAAACACAGAGAGCAGGAACAATGAGACTCGCTCCCTTCCTCCCTCGCCTCTTCCCACAGACATTGATCTCCACTGCAACAATTTATTATATCACCTCTGCTATGGCTATTGTCTGGGGGTGTGTGATGGGAGACACCTCCATGCTTTTGTTTAACGGTTGGTGCAATCACTATAAATATAGAAACATTATAGGCAACGGAGAGGTACCTTTTCTGTGCCATATTGACAGCATATGGATACTTTCTCCTTTACTCAGACCTTTAAGACCTGTGCAGCATTGAGACAGCATGCTGGTCTGACTATATGATTTTACTATATCTGACTGAGTAGTTGGAAAAATTGTTTATTCAAACTAGAATCAAAACATTTTCAGGCAGTTTAATTTATGCTGTTGAGCTTTTAATGACCCATTCTTTCATTAGATTAGTCAAAGTCAGTTGGAGTCAATCAGACAATCACAGTAAGCACATCAC
This sequence comes from Diplodus sargus, assembly GCA_903131615.1. Taxonomy (NCBI): domain Eukaryota; kingdom Metazoa; phylum Chordata; class Actinopteri; order Spariformes; family Sparidae; genus Diplodus; species Diplodus sargus. The sequence continues at coordinate 489,924 of CAEMYA010000215.1, forward strand.
ATCTTATTGTATATGTAATGTCATGAAAAGGTCTCATTTCTTGTATGTCAGTTTATTCAACAATAAACATCATGATCATTTTCAGTTTGGTTTCAAAGTCAGGCATCAGTGCAGATTCAATACGAATTTCACTGTCGATTCTGTTTTATTTTGTTATCTGGAGTGTACTCTGGCCCAGCTTGCAGGGCATCTGCACTGGAGAGAGTAGCCAAGGATCTGCAGCCTACAAGTTCACCTGCCAGGCGCCTGGAGCTGTAAAGTGGTAGGACAGCAGCCAGGCAGCTTGTCAGGGTGGGGGACGAGTGGGCCTTCCATGGCCTGGTCCAGCACCACTCTGCATTGCACCTACAAGTAGTAACTTGAAATTAAAAGAATTGCCAGAGGTGGCATTGTAAGTAAATTGCAAGTAAAAACAATCATGAGAAGGATCTCATGATTGTTTTACTTAAAAAATCATCTTTACCTAAAAGCAATGTCACAGCATAGTCATGTCATATATATATGTATATATA